>JAKSZP010006866.1:0-111665 GCA_022478985.1 Massospora cicadina | reverse complement strand
CCCATCAACGCCAGGAGGCTCTCATGGACCTACGCCCCCAGTTGGACCATGAGGTCTTTCAACCCCAGGAGGACCCATAGCTCCATATATTTTCAATACTTCAATGACTCAGAATTGGATTCTGGTGGACAATTGCTCCAATTGGAAACAATGATTTTTGATTTCTCCTTCCATTAATCAACTACGCTCAGAGAGTTATAAAATTCCCTCTTTCCACTCTTGATGAATTTCCTGGACTCGTTTTGGGAACTGTAAATCAACAAAACTGGACATCCTGTGGTCAAGCTGAACAAGCTGTTGATGTAAGTCATTGAGAAGAGTCCAATTATTGATGATGGCATCGCGTTTATCTCTGCTAAACTCTGAGGCAGATTTGAAAAATTCAGTAACATAATTAATCAAGGACTGGAGTCCTTCTAGTAAATTGAGTATCCCTTGATGATGCATTCCTACTACTGGTAATAAATGGTATAATGTATGGTGTACAAGCTGATGCAAGTATTTCTTGGTGCCAAATTCTGGCATTTGGGAGGTTTGCAACACTTCTTGCAAGATAGATGGTACAGCATTAAAATGAGATTGAGTGGAACGGATTCCAGGAATTAAGGCTTCCTTAATAATTTAATTAATAATATTTTGTAAAACCTCAGGAAGGGTTTGAAAGTTTGCTGTAAAGCTTAAATTAGGATTGTAGATCTCCAGGTTGGCACACAATTCAAATGTGGACGGTACTCTTAGGATTTTGTTTCTAGTTGAATGGACCCATCATAAATACTGCCTTGCTCATGGTCTTGAGCTTCTTCACACAAAAATTGAGAATCCATAGTAGTGATAGACATTTTCACTGGTGCTTAACTCAGAGTGCCCTCTGTAGTGAGCACCACTCTGGTAGTTTTGAATTACACTTCCAATGGGGCAGGTTTTCTCTCAAAGTTACTTTGTTTGGCTTCTCCAAAAAGCGATAAATTAAAGTAAAAGCAGGTTATAATTCGACCTAATTTTTATTATTGAAAGGATGGAATATTTATAGGTTTTGTAATGGTTCAAGATCTGTTTGATCTAATTAATTGTTGAGTGATCAAATCTTCTATCCCTTGATCAGGATGAGACTGATCTTTCTTATTAACCTCAATAAATTTAGATATATTACTTTCTCCTTCCAATAGTTCTGGGGGAATTAATGGAGTGGACTTTTTGGAACCAAAAAGAATTTGGTGAAATCCTGACAAGGTATTCAGGTTATCAACAAGGTCAATTTTTATTTGGACCTCTTAGAAGGGTTAAGGGCCCATCCAGTTATCCATGACTCAAAAGCTTCAGGGAAGCTGGGGGCTTGGACCAGAGCGGCCTGGACTGTTGAGCCCATGGGAGGACAACCAGGAATATGAGGTCGAGCAAATTTTGAAGGAGTATTGGGTGAGGGGTCAGTAGCAATTCCTGGTAAAGTGGAGAGGGTATCCGGTGGAGGAAGCAACCTGGCAGACAATAAAGGAGTGTGCACACTGTCCTAAGAAGATCCAAGAGTTTCTGAATTTAAAAAGGGGTGATGTTATGGATTGGGGCCATCCTGATCTACACATTGACTTGTGAATATAGTTTCAGACTTGTATATGAATTCATAGGTCGAGTTTGAAGAGTTGGGCCAATCAAAAAAAACAATTGGAGTCAGAAATCATAGAAAAGGATTCAGGGATTCAAGAATGAGGCCTAATCCAGCGTATTGAATAACCAGCGTCTTAAATCCTACAAATTTTCATAATTTGGGATACAAGACTTTCATGAGCAATAATTTGGATGTTGCTCAAAAAGCCTAATCTAGGATTTAATTAGTTATCCTATTACAGATGCTTTAAAATGAGGAAATGGCAACTGTAGATACAGTTTTATTTTCTCAGAAAAATTACAATAAAGTTCTCAGTGTTATTGCTTTCCTGAAAATTCAACTTAAAAATTTTTATTTAAGAAAATTATTCAAAATCCACCAGAACGATGAGCTCCACTAGTGAGCTGGGCCAAACATTGGCTTTGTTTGCAGTATTATCATGGAGCCAGACTTTGCTGCATGCCTGCAGCATTGCTGGTACCTTGGTCTGTTAATACATCGCAAGCTCTGTTAATGGCGCTTTGGTTCAGGGGTGGTTTTCTGCTGGATTGTCAGTCATGTGGTTGGTAACATGACTTGTGCTTCCCAACTCCTTCATCGCATATTGGTATGAACCCATACATTACACTGATAATCAGTCCAATATTTGGTTGCATGGAAATGCAATCCAGCCTATGGAATAGCTAGGTCAACGCTTGGGACTGTGCCAACTGCTCAGAGCTCATCAAGGCCTTCCACAGTACCCACCCTAATGCTCCCTGCCCTCCCCCAAAAATTGCTATGCTGATGGCGATCAAGTTGCCCAAGGCCCACAAGAATGTGTACTTTGCTCAATTTCCTGGTGGTAGCGCTCCCCCTTTGTTAAAAGTGAAGTACAATGTAAATTTGGGGGAGCGTCCCCTCTGCTTGGACCAGGTGGCATTCTCTTTACATATAAAAAAAGGTCAAAGAAGGCCAGCTTCCCCTCTCATTTCCCATGGCGACCATGCCCATGTGGTGGATGAGTGGTGGGTCACAGCTTACCCTTTAAAGACCCTGCCACCTATCCCAATATTAACTTCAGCTGTTTTGGTACTGAAAATCAAGGAAGTTTGTGTTGAGATATTGGAGAGTCAGCATCCTCATGGGTTAAAAGGTTTGAATGAAGTCAATTGCAATGAGCCTTTGACATCAAGGCCCAAGAGCACCAAACCATAGAAACAAGGCCCAACGGCCATGTATCTTTGATAGAGAAAGCGTCTAATGTCAAATTTTTGGTGAAACTCACTGGTGGTATTATACCATTGTCAAAAGTATCTGCCAGCACTGAACTCTCCCCAAAATTGTAATCTTTGTCTGATGAATCTTGCTTGGTCAAACAGATGCCAAAGTGACCAGGTATGGGCGGGTTGGGCACCCTGAACCCATTCCTACCTCTTGGGACCACCCCTACATATGGTAGCCTTTGGATGTTCCCATTGCCCATCAGGCAAGATTCCATAACTCTAATTGTCAGAACTGTGGTAAATCCATGATTCAGGCATCCATGGATAAACTGACAACAACTCAGCCTACTGCCAATACTTACAAAATTATGTTTCAATTAAGTTTATTTCCCCCCTCACTTGAAGTTTGCTGGGTTAGGTCAAATCTTGAGGGCCCCAATCACATGCTTTCCTAAGCTATCTACCAATTGATCAACTATTTAAGCAGTCATAACACAATGAAAAAATTGATGGTTAATTTTCTTATTTTTAAATTCATAAAAATCTTCTTGCTCTCAAATTTATTCAATTAAGTTCAAATTTTTTCATTGCCAAACCCCTGTGACTTCTGCAATGTGGTCCGCAGGCCTCATATTGACAAGGTTGTCGCAGTCATGTTATTAACTTTGGTCCCCATCATAGTCAATTAGGTCTATCATGTCACAAACTTTATGGAATTTCCCCAATCTTGCAACTCCCTACGCCCAGGCCTATTGGCCCTGGGGGCTAAAAAAGCCTGGTTTCTTGCTGGTTTGTTTTTCTCATTTGCATCCATCAGCACTCCTTTGTTATGAATCTACCCACACAATTCAACGTTGTTTGAGTGGCAATGCCCCTGGCATTCTGGCTCACTTTTGGGTGCTTTTGCATCCTGACTGGCAGGCCAGTCTAAACTTTACCTGCCACTTTCCTGACAGCTACTCTTAATAAAGTTAGTATTTGATTAGCCCTAAGCACTAAATTATAAAATCTTATAAAAATTTATAAAAAGAATGCTTCCATATCTTTTAACCCTTTGGCATCATTAAAAAGATTTTAAATAATATATAAAGCTTTATCTAGTATTACAAAATTATCACACTGTAGCAATATCATATATCATGTATAATTCTCCTAGGTCTAATATGTAACATCTATGTTATCAAAGTTTTTAAAATTGAGAATTTACAGTTAAGCTGAAATATTCCAGTCTTACTAATGACAATCTTAAAAAGATAATTTATAACAGTGACTATAGCTGCTTTTCTGTCAAGCTTAACTTTGGTATTGTGCCTTTTTAGACTACCTAATGGATAAGTAGTTTTTGCAGCCCTCATTAAAATAACTATGCATATCTGTATTGAAGAAAAAAACCCCACATTATTATATATTATATTCATTTTATTTCTCAAAAACTTACAGAAGCTAATACATGATATAGATTTTTTTACCATAAAGATCTTCAAATTACTATTATTATTTAGATATTAAATTTTTAACCAGATAAAGTACATCAAATAGAATATTATGAAAATATTTATAAAAGCAAATATAACTGAAATGTTCTTTCAATCTAATATTATTGCAGTCTAGATATTAAATAATACAGAAATCTAGTTAAAGAGATGTTTAAGTGGCATCATGTCAGATAATGTGTGATTGATTATATGCTATATAAAGTTAATCAACTTATAGGAAAGTTTTTAATAGTATTATCTTATAATCTAAGAATATGGTTACCAGACGACAATCTCAAAGCCTATTGAATTCTTTTATGCCAGCTTACAAAACTTAGCCACATTCTATTTTAACCTAAAGTTTTTAGCATACACCACACAAATTTGTTCTTTGCTCATTCATATTATGATAAATTTCACATGTAAGCTCATCTAAAATATTTATCACCCTTATATAATCTTTATACAAGAGCAAATACAATATAAGAATCTGAAGTTTAAACATTACTAGTATTAAAAAAGAGTCTGATATTTAATGGCTAATAAACTAAACTTTTATTTTTAAGTTGCTTTGTGTTATGTTTCTGTATTATGTATGTCCAGCTATTGCTCATTGCATTTTATCATATACTTTCTAATTACTATTCGTCTTAGCCGGGTTCCCTAATTATAAATGCAACGGTGTAAATAAGTACACTCCCAACGTGCTAGTCGGATTATATTACCAGCTAGCTATCTATTTTATAGTATAAACAGGTTTGTATATATGTTAAATAGGGTAAATTCTTACTTTAATAGCTAAGATAAATTAAATGTAGTTACTGCTATATAATTACTTTTATATACAATATATAATAGTTTACACCTTTTATCGTGCTTGAAAACTAACCTTGGATTTCTTAAGGGCTTTTTTTGGCTACTCTGATTTGAAAATTGTAGAAATTGCTAAAATGTTGAGATTTTATACAATAAAATTGAATAAAAGATAAAATCCTCAAAAAAATTGTACACCTTTTTATCAGAATGTTAGATCCTGATAAAGTGTTGATTTAGAACTTTATTTATAAAATAAACAACTTTTGCTTGAGTCAGATTTTTAAGTGTAAATTTTTTTGGAGTATGATTGGAGAAAGCTTTCAAATAGATATATTTTTTTCAGTAGAAATACTTTTTTTATCTAAAAAATTTACTACTAGTTAGCTTCGGTATCGGCAAGACTATCGAAATACTAGCATCTATTTAAGATATTATACAGCATAGCAATTACAGTTTGTATTATTTGTTTGCTTCAATATTTGTCTTCGCAATAAACTGGCTTTTAAAAACTCTATACAGGTGTTTGTATAGAACTAAATTATTCCAGCTAATTACCTTAAAGTAACATGCAAGTATATGAGTATATACTGACTAGTTGAGTAACTTGCTAGCAGCTCAGCCTTGTCCTACAACAAAAATCTATATTAGTTGAAAATATAATTACCATTAAATAGGCCAAAATCATTTTAGCTTTTTAAAAATTGATCTACCCATCGATTTGTGACTTGATGTAAAGCTGCAGACATTTCAGTATATCAAAAGCTACCTTGAGACCATCTAGTACTAAAAAAGCTACCTTGAGGTTCGTTGAGTGTAGTAAATATAGAGCCCTGTTTACTAAACAAAGTTGCCTTTAACTTTAAAACAATACGAAAGCATAAATTATTAGCGTGACTAAGCTACACATAATAGAGCTAATTATACCAATAGAAAGAATAAGCTCTCAGCTAGATTTATAGTCGATATTGATAAAGTATTCATAAGATCAAATGTCGATGACAATATTGTTATGAGACCATTAGCGTTACAACTAATAGCTGAGATTGTCGGGGTCAGTGCAATAAGCAGCAACTGCGTTTATTTATTATAATATCATCCTTTAAAAAAGAGCGACTCAGTTTTCATACTAAATTATATACCACAGTTTTAGCTGAAAATGTCAGTTATTTTTTAGTTTGCGCAAAACACCTGGGAGTTAAATTTAAATTAAGTAGGCATGTTTATTCCTATATAAACATTCCTTTTGTCCAAAACTGAAAACAACAGCTTCATTTACAAATTTCAGTTAAGTTGTAATTCATAAAATGTGATATACATAACGGATGTAACTTAATAAAGTAATTTTATTAGGACTAACTTGTTGAACTTAATAAAACAATATATAAAAGAACAAAGACTAAATCATTCTTTAAAAAAAGTCAATTATAAATCTTAACATTAAATTCTAAAAACTTCATTGTATATTGAAACTCTTGTGGCTAACAATCCAGTTTGTGAAAACTTTTTATTTGTATCGTATCTATCTTTACTCGTAATTATTTTCGAGTCTGGCTTAAATACGAAAAAAACTTTAAGTGATAATTTACAAGAATTACTGACTATAAATAATCCATATGCATTTTACCCAAAAATCATTATTGTTAAGTTAAAATCCTTTAACACAATGAATTATATTTAAATAAGACATTTCTATTATGCACAAAATTAATCTTTATAATAAAAAAGATATCATCATATTGCTATTTTACCTTCTTTCTTATTTTTCAAAAAAGCGTCGAAAGAATATTTTGCAAATTAAAATGATGCTAACTGCAAAGAAAACAGGAAGACTTATCGATAGCCACCCATGATATATCAACGAATTGGTTATTGACGGAAAAGGATTAGTAACATTATCGTTTCCTATAGCTTCCCAAATATGAAAAGATCGAGAATACATAGACTTAACCTTCAACTGCGAAGTGGCAACGGTAAAGTTACTATATAGATTAGGGTTTTCTTTTCTAACGAATTCAAACATCTGAATAAAGGTATTCTTAAATGCAACAATATCAGTATTATCCAAAAATTCAATTTGAGATCTGGGTGGTTTTGGCTCGCTTATGGGTTCAGAAGGCTTGAACTGTTCTACTGGTTCAAGTTCGAATGGGTTAATAACTTCTTGGGTAGAACCTTTTTTTGGTTCTTTTAGAGTGGCTCCTTTAGTCGGAGTTAGATGTGCGTTTCTTGTTTGAGGAATAACATTATCTTCCAAAACCGGAACAGTAGTTTTAGTTTTTGGTGAAGCAAAGGATAAACCATCGTTAGTATCAATTAAGGTAGATTGGAAAGCATCGGCAAGCTGGGTCTCTGAGGTGTGCCCTTTATGAGTCGTATTGACAAGTCTTTCTTTTAGCTTTCTGAAAGCTGAAGACCAGGTCATGTTATAATATCAGTGTTGTAGCCTAAATTAAATTGAAATTATCTTGGAATGGCTATGGCATGGCCTCAACTATGGTAACTTTTGAGTGGCTTTCAGATGGCAGATTGATGATGCTGTCTATAAGATAAATGGAAGCGCCCGAAAATACTTATCCGCTATTATAGCTAAAATCTAATGTAAGGCAACGTTTTTTCCCGCGTCAACTAATCTAATAACTCTTATCCAATCAGTTAAGGATAAATTACTAAATTTTAGTTAATTCTTTTTTTAAAGTACTAATTTTATAAAGAAGGATTGAAAGTGGTGATCCAATAAAAACCTACCATAAGGCATTCAAATGCAGTAGCAGCTAGATCTTAGACATCACTATCGTGGTAAGGCTTGTTGCTAAAGCTACAGTAACATAGCAACTTATATATAATGAGCTTCAATAAAATACAATTGTGATATCATAAAAAATTATATTTCTTGTTGATTTTATACCTGTGGCTCTCAGTTTAGGATGTAAAAACCTTATCACCTATACTACCAAATAAGTTAAGAATCTGATATATACTCATTGTCTAGGGAGTGCTATAAAATATAATGTATGCTTTGTAGACTTTTCACCATAGCTGAGCTATTAAAATAGAGCCTTACTCTAAGACAGATGACTGCAAAGGGTGGCATTAATTCATGATCTAGTATAACAGATAAAATATAAGCTATAAATGTCTTAGAGAATTAGAATATTAGGTTAATCTCATTATTGTCTTCCCTTTAAGTATATAAATTGCTTTTTGCTTTATTTGTTCAATCTATTTACTTATCAGCCTGCTTAAATGTAAAAACAATTCAGCCATATCCTTATAATGTATATACACTACAGAAATTATAGCAAATATATTGGTGGTTATTAGGGCAAGTTAGGATAGCGTTAATATAAAAATTCATAAATTGCTTCAAAATATATAATATCTGCCCTACTTTTTATATATAAAGTTATCATTAAATCTTTACAAAAGAGCTAAGCTATTATAATTGTAGTTTATGTGATAAGGAATTTCAATCAAATTTTTATTTCTTTTTTTAATAATGAGTAGCCAACCTACTTGTGCAGCCCCAGTAGTGATAAAAGACCTGGACATGATTATTGGGCACTTTTTAAGCATGTATATCACTTTGGGCAATAAAATACATCTATGCTCTAGGAAGTGTGTTTGGTATATTACTATTACTTAAATTTTACTTGATAGTTTTGAGTGTCGCGATTCCGATATGACTGGACGATAAGCCCTAAGTCAATATGGTAGAATGGATGAAATCCGCCGAGTTGTTTTGAGTACAATTAATTCAAGTGCTTCGAAATGAGACAATATTGGGTTGCTGGGAAACAGCTGAATTGGGTGATTGTGATTAACAAATGAAGAATTGGCAGAACCAATGAAATACAGCGAAGTGAATTACTAAGTCATGAAAGTGATACCATCCGAAGTTGCTACGATACAAGCGGGATGAAATGATCTAGGGAGGTTAGGTTGTTGATAGTTTTAGTGAACACCGCGAAAATCAGGTGTGTATTATAATAAATAAAGAAGTATAGTGGGGGCAAGTGCTCCATATTATTAATGAAAGTTTATTTCTGTTGTTACAAGGGCAACGATCCTCATATCGTTGGTCCTATTGCTCAGTGGGTCGAACCCTGCGCAATTTCATTAACGGCGTATCTCAATGAAAATGCCAATTTTATAACAGTGGCGCTCACTACAGCGGGCCCATTGACCAATAATACAATGAAAAATCAGCTGTCAGTTATGTCACATCCAGGTTGTTTTAATAAGGAATCTGCACAGAATGCTGAGCCTGTTACATACAAGGAGTTGAGACTCACCTTAGATACTGTGCTCAAAAGGTAAGATGATTTGCTTCAGAAGGTTTACAGTGATAAGTTGCTGCTATTTGATCGTGAAGGAAATATTCATGGGGTTTTTTTTACCAATTTGAGTTTGCAACTGAAGGTACTTCAGATTGATGGAGGGCATAACTATTGCTCTCCTCTTTGGATGTTGGGAGTGCTGATCAAGTCATTTGTTACCTCTCAGCTAGTTCCATTTCATACCATGAAGTTAAGGAGATGGTACTGCGGTTGTTCAGCAGATCCATGAAAATGTCACAGCAAAAAATTGAGTTTTTAACCATTGGGTTTCAACTTAATGAGACTCTCACTACATTTGCTGATTGATTCTCAGCCAAATCCCATGTGTTAATTGGGGCAGGATATTTAACTGAATGTGACATATGCATAGCGTTGAACTCTGCTATGAAACCATATTGTGAGCTTTTCAATGCCTTGGCTCCATATTTAGAGGTTGATGTACCCTTGCTTAAATTTATCCAAATTCTATGCCATCTATCCGCTTCCTTCCCTCCACCCAATATAGAGCAGAACTCTAGCACCTACGCTGCTGGAATTTCTTATCCGGAGGGATTATCCATCCCTGTTCAGTGTCCGTTTGGCATCCCCTGGCCTTATCATCAATATATGCCTTACTTCCAATCCAATTTCCAACAGCAGCTCACCTATCAGGAGGAGCAGGGTTACACTGTTCAATTCCAGCCCAACCTTTGGGGTGACTCCTTTTACAATAATCAGGGTTGTAGGTCTTATAGGATTAATTGCTTTTTGTGTGGTCACTCCAGGCATCTGGCTAAAATTTGTCACAAACGTTGGTCCCAGTACTTACCACAGGAGCAGTACCACCAGGAAAAAGTCAGAGTGGAGTAGAGATGGGACTCTCTACCTCTGCTATTCTGACCCAAGATGTCCCACTGGAACCTATTCATGTACCTTCAGTGGAAGTTCCTCCGTATGATGATGCCTTCTTATATCAACAACTATTTGGAGGGGTGAATGTGCTGACATGAATACAATTCACAGAAATGGTGGAAGCAAACTCTCAGGAACATCCAAAGCCTTATGCTTGTCAAATGTTTGATCATCTTTCTACTGACAAACCGGATCCATTAGCTGATGCACTTATCTTGACAGGGGTAAGCGTGGCCCTCCCTGTGGACGCTATTGTTAAAGAATACCCTAAAGTGGGGAAGGGTATTATGAGCTTCCTTGGAAAAAAGACCCATTAAATGTCCATGTCTTAAAACAATCAGATTCATCTTACTCCAAGCGTACTTACTGTGATACTGTTGTAGCAAAAACTTGAGTTTGTGCAATAATCAATACAGGTGCCCCAATCAACATAGTATCCACAAAGTTGGTGTCAAAGTTGGCATTAGAGCCTGACATGGAGCATCAAATGGTGTATGGGACTGCAAGAGCAGAAAGCACAGTCTCTGAAGGAGCATACAGCGTGCTACCCTTACAGTTTGGGTCTATTGTCATTGTAGCCCCAGCTATAGTGTTACCAAATAATAACTACAACCTGTTAATCAGAACAACTTTTATGTGCCACTTTAGGGCTGTTTTTGATATGACAGTAGAGACATTTGAAATTATGGGCAGCGGATCCCAATCTACTTCACTTCCAGTGGAATGCCAAAGGATTTGGTACACATGAGTCACATTAACCTTGCATACAGTGATGGAGTGGTTGCGGTTCACTATCATTGACTAAAGAGCAAGATGCAGGCCCTTCCTCACCAAACTTATGAATATCAAGGGCTACAGCTTAGAGCCGCTGGCTCTATATCTATTCCCTCTGGACACCAAGCAATCATAAGCACTGAGTTAGAGGTGGAAGTGCCTGCTGGGCTATATGGGGAGGTCATTGAGCCCTATCAAAAATCATGTCTTGAGCCCCACGTGGCCCCTGGTATTATACTCCCAGGGCATGGGGAGATCAAGGTCTTGGTAGCGAATCTACAGGATAAACCAATGCAAATCTGCTGACACCAAGTAGTTGCATTCCTCCACCTCATTTCAGTCGAGGAGGTCCATGGGATTCATGAGTTTGGTTCACTGGATGAATTTGGTCTGCCCATTAAAACACAGCCCAGCATAATGGCAGTGGTACCGCGTGAAAATTTAATGGGGTTATCAGAAGATCTGAAGGATTGAGCAGAAGCCTTATTTTAAAAATACAAAGAGATCTTTGCTGTCAATGATAATGATTTGGGGTGCGCCCAAGGAGTGATCCATCAAGTGGACACTGGGGATCATCCCCCCATCAGATCTTAGCCAATCTGCCAATCTAGAGCTGTGAAAGAAGTTGTCACAGCAGAAATCAATAAACTGTTGGAGCAAGGACTGCTTGAACCTTCAAAGAGCCCATGGGCTTCCCCTGTCCTAATTGTCAAAAAGAAGGATGGTACTAACTGGGTAGTAATCAACTACTGCAAGCTCAACAGCATTACAAAAAAGGACTCATACCCTTTGCCACGAATTGATGATGCATTGGACCAGTTAGGGGAGCTCATTACTTCTCCGCAATGGATCTAATATCTGTGTATTGGAAGATCAAGTTACCTGTGGTGGAACAAGATAAATGCGCCATTATCACATCAAAAGGGCTTTTTCAACCAACATGTATGCCACAAGGGCTGTGTAATGCCCCAGCTACTTTTCAAAGGGCAATGGACACTATCCTTGGCGACTTGAGCTGTCATGCATTCTTGTATACCTTGACAACATCAACGTTTTCTCCTGCACGTTTTCTGAGCACCTTAGCCATTTGGAAGAGTTATTCCGCCGGTTAGCTGAGTCCAACATCAAAATCAAACCCCAAAAATGCTACTTTTTCAAGGATCAGATAGAGTACCTCAGGTTTGTAGTTGATGCAACAGGGCTGAGGCCCCAACCAGCTAAGGTGGAGGCCATTTCGAAGATGACAACACCAAGCAGCAAATGAGATATACAAGTATTTTTAGGGATGGTTGGCTACTATCATCGCTTCTTACCTAACTTCAGCTGTGTTGGAGGTCCATTGTTTGAGTTATGAAAAAATGCCACGTTTGAATGGACAGAACACTTGCAACGCTCCTTTAATACTCTTCAAACAGCGTTGATTGAGGCACCAGTGCTACATTACCCAAATTTTGAAAAGGAATTTATTGTACAGACAAATGCTTCTCTTTCCGCTGTGGGGGCAGTTCTGTCTTAAAAAGATGATGAGGGGGAGGAGTACCCAGTGGCATATTGTAGTCAAAGTCTGAATAGCCATGAATGAAATTATACTGTGACCGAGTGAGAGTTCTTAGAAGTGATTTATGCTTACAAGCAATTTTGAGTATATTTGCATGGTGTAAAATTTAAAGTTGTAATGGATCACACCTCGTCACACTGGCTGCAGAACCTTAAGGAGCCTGAGGGTCAGCTAGCATGATGGGCCCTTAAACTACATGCTTACAATTTTGAGATCCTTCACTGACCAGAAGCAAAGCACCAGAATGCTGACTGCTTATCAAGGCTACCCACTATTGCTGTTATGGCAGATCTGAGAGATATCATGTTTGACAAGATGCTTAGTGGAAAATATGATGATGAGCCAGCCCAAGTAATCAAGGCGTTGAATGAAATGCGGGCTGATACTTTCCGGTGGAATGGTGCGCGCGCGCGCGCGCGCGCGCGCGCGCGCGCGCGCGCGCGCGCGCGCGCGCGCGCGCGCGCGCGCGCGCGCGCGCGCGCGCGCGCGCGCGCGCGCGCGCGCGCGCGCGCGCGCGCGCGCACGCACACACACACACGGAAGACCTCATATCAGTTAGTAAAGCCGCACTTTGCTTGGCATACAGTTTCCATTGATGTCGTTGGCCCTCTGCCAATGGGAGCTAACTGATCCAAGTACAGCCTGGTGGCGATTGACCACTTGACCAGGTGGGTTGAGGCAAGGGCCATCTGGGATCTTGGCGCGGTTAATGTGACTAAGTTTGTAATGGAATGCATCATTCAGTGTCACAGCTGCCCACAGTTTATCCTTACCGACAATGGCACTAATTTTACCTCTCACATACTTCCCAAACTCAACAAAATGATGGCCATTCGTTGGTTTCTAGCAACTCCATATCACCCTGAGTCCAACGGAATGGTCAAAAGAGACAATAGGACCCTGGAAAACATTCTCCAAAAGTTGGTTACTGATAGGCCCTCTGATTGGAATACCCTCCTTTCCACCGCAGTGTTTGCCTACAACATTAGCTACCATTCTGCCACAGGAAAAAGCCCATTCCAATTGCTTTATGGATGGCACCCCGCTTTGCCTGCGCTCCTATATGCTTGTGTAGAGGACACCAGCGGAATGGATCCACAATGCTATTTGACCACCCTAATGAATATGCTGATTAAATTACAAACTGAAGCATATTTGTTCAGCTTAGTTAAGAAAATCAAAACCCAGGCTGCTGATCAGGTACAGCAAAGTGGCTTAGCACAATTTAAAGATGGAGACATTGTTCTAACCACGATCAACATGGGTTTGCATGGAAACACAAGTTGGCCAGTACCTGGATTAGGCCATTCAAAGTTATTGAGAAGACTGAAATGGATGCATATACTATCAAGGACCCCGCTAGAGGTCAAATCATCAACTGAGTGCATGCAAAGTTTCTCTGGGCATATAAGAAATAGGTGCCTTATCATCCAGTCAAGGAGGGGGTAATGTCATAATTCTGATATGACTGGATGATAAGCCCTAAGTCAATATGGTAGAATGGATGAAATCTGCCGAGTTGTTTTGAGTACAATTAATTCAAGTGCCTCGAAATGAGACAATATTGGGTTGCTGGGAAACAGCTGAATTGGGTGATTGTGAATTAACAAATGAAGAATTGGCGGAACCAATGAGATACAGCGAAGTGAATTACTAAGCCATGAAAGTGATACCATCCGAAGTTGCTACGATACAAGCGGGATGAGATGATCAAGGGAGGTTAGGTTGTTAATAGTTTTAGTGGACAACACCGCGAAAATCAGGTGTGTTTATTATAATAAATAATGAAGTATAGTGGGGGCAAGTGCTCCATATTATTATTAAACGTTTATTTATGTTGTTACAAGGGCAACGATCCTCATATTGTTAGTTCTATTACTCAGTGGGTCAAACCCTGCGCAATTTAGTTAACAGCGTATCTCAACAGAAATGCCAATTTTATAACAGAGAGGTTAGGTCATTTATATAGTATATCTAACCTAGCAACAGTTATAACAAAATAATGATAATTACTGCCACATAACTACATTGATAATGTGATGAAATGTCATGGTTATTAAAATTTATATAAGAAGTTAAACTAAGATAGATCTAGTTGGATAATACAAGTGTAGATAGTAATTGAAGTAGAGTGAAATTGTTGATTAAAATTTAGTTCCATGAACTTATGCAAACTTTTAAGGTAATAAACAGAAGTAAAACACTTTATGCATGAATTGATATATATAATACTATCATCCTCTAATAACTAATAAACTTTTATACTTTCAGAATATTGGCTGATTATGCTAAATTATATTTTTTTAAGGTCCAGACAAGATCTACTACACAGTTTACAGTTTCCAATTGATCCTAAATATATAATATATAAATCATTGAATAATTTAAGAGTTCTTTCAAAATTATAACTACTGATGATAACTTTCAAGTCACTATATGGCAAATTTTGATGTGCCCTAGATGTTTTAACATAATATTATCTCCATTTGACTAAAGGTTTTTATTTATACCTAAAATCCCAAAATACTGTTCTTTAAACTGTTTACCTGCTGTTATATGACATACTATTCATATATTTCAGTTATACAGCTTTATATCTCTTATATAGATGAAAACTTCAGCTATAAGATCAAGACAATAAAGCAAAAAGGAATTTATTAAATATTGCTTTATATAATAGTACATTGTCATTGTAGAGCTTTAGAAAAAACAAAAATCATATATGTAAAGTTATGTTAAAGTCATGGTCCAATTCTATATGATGACAAGCCAAACTATTGGGAAGTCATGTACAGATGTAAGCCAAGGTAATAGTTGTTCAGATCACCAGATTGGGCAGAACTACACATAATTTACTTTATAGATTGCGAGTAAGTTGACTAGGGAAAGGAAGATACACAAAAAAATTTTAAGAAAGGTTGTGGGATCCACTGATGGATGCCACAAATAATTTATTTAAAGTGAGAATTTTCCTTTATAATAAAAGTAATAAATAACGCTTTGTTAAAGTTTTTAAGTTTTTTTATTGTTTAAGCAGGGCCAACCCTAGGAAAGGTCCTCTTCTCAATACTAGTTTTTCCTATATAAACTAGTTCAGATTTTGAGACCATGGTTATTTGAGGCAAAAGAATATAAAGCTGAGTTATCAAATTTAGGAAATATAGGCTTTCAGCCTATCATATCAAAGAAATTTTTTGAGGCAAAACTGACCTGTGTGGTAACGATTTGATGTATTGTATCCAATCACCAGCAAGTAAAATCTTCACACCTCACCGGTGGTCAAACTCATGTGGTAATGATTAGTTAATCTGCACCCTATCATTGTCATGTAATATCTTCTCACCTCAGCGGTGGTCAGACTCATATGGTAATGATTGGTTAGTTTGCACCCTATCATCATTGAGTAATATCTTCTCACCTCAGCGGTGGTCAGACTCATATGGTAATGATTGGTTAATCTGCACCCTATCATCATCAAGTAAAATCTTCTCACCTTGCGGAGGTTCAGATCTGTGCAATATTGAACACCTCAAATTTGGCTGAGAAGTTGAAGTAATCCTATTATTATTATTTACCTTTTTAAGCCATTTTTTCTAAGCCATATTTTTCTGATAGTTAGGATTCCACTGAGAATCCGCCAAGGTCTTTTCGCCATTTGTACTCATATCATTGATAACCATATTATTATTTGATGATTGGGCAGGAGATGGGCCAATCATGGTAGCAGATTTGGGAGCACTAATACCTCCAACATTCTTTTTCTTAAATCAAAAAGGAGAATGTCTGACAAAGGTTCCAAGGTTCTAAAACTAGATCCAGTGCTGCAGTATCCGCGGCCTCATTTCCTTGGGCTATAATTAAATAGCCAATAATGCCAAAGTATAATAAAAACAGATTAAACTAAACTTTATAAAAAGAAATTAACAATAGATTTGGGGGGACTGCTTATAAAAATTGAACTAGAGGCTAATTTCTACTCTGATTGGGTTATCTTGAATGCTTACATATTGTAAAACTCTTTAGGGATAACATGCTTAATATAGACCCTAAGCCTTTGAATTAGCCGTTTTGAATCTCTCCAATTGTTATAGCAGTTTGATAGTTGTTATTTTTGGGATCCAATGCTAATGTTAAGATGGTTGAGATTGGAGGCATAATTTTTTTTAATTTAATCAGGCCAGACACCAAAAGGTTACATGTACTTTCCTTTGTAGGGGATTAAAGCTTATTTTTGATCATATTATTTAGGCATTGGGTTCAAGGCTAATTTGCCTTATACATGCAAAATATGAGAGTAATTTATCAACCAAGAAAAGCCTGTATTCTGACATCACCCCCTTTAAGTTAATGAACTTCTTTTTGAGGATAGGCTTGATTTTTGAGACAGTGGGAGTAGTCAGCATTGGTTGCTTGGCGGATTTTAATAGGGTATCCCAGCTATTTGATCAAGTAAAAATGATTACCCCTAATGATCTTAGTTTCAAGGATGGCCTTGACTTTGTATTCCTCTATTACATGGTTCTCCAAACAAATGTAGGTAGTTATCCACTAAAGACCTTCAAACTTCCTCAGTATAGAGATATGGAAAACTGGGTGAGCTTGTGGACCTTTGGGTAATGTAAGCTCTTAAGCTACATCATTGATTTGGTGTAACACTTTGTATGGCCCCAGTGCAATAGGACCCAACTTACAACACTCAAAAGAAATGAATTAGTACTTGACATTAATGAGAACCATGTCACCTTCCTTTTACAAGGCAGGTCAGAGCGGCAAGCATCAGCCTTAACTTTTAGATCTTGCATGGTCTTGTTGAGATGAAACTTAAAGCAACAATGTTTGACTATATGTTTGTCACTAGGTCATCTGTGGCTGGTACCACTCCATCAGATTATCCCTCAAACATCCAAGGATGTTGACCATAGTTAGCAAAAATGGGAGCATACCTGTGCTAGAGTGAGTGTGCTTATTAAGCAAACTGATCTAGATGGAGCCAAGAAGTCCAGTTGTCTTTCTGGGAAGGGATGTAGCAGCAGATATATTGCTTCAGAGTCTGTATGACCCTTTCTGTATGGCCATCTGACTAAAGATATTAAGTGGAGGAGCAGCAAGGATTGATGCCTAAGTTGGGCAGAAGAGGATTCCAAAAAGGAGATATAAATTGGGATCCCCAGTCTGAAACAACTTTATCATGTAGGCCGTTCCTTAAAAATTTCTTGATGAACATCTCTTCTGTTTCCTTTAAGGTGATGCATGAAGTGCAGGGGAGGAATTCTGCATACTTATTGAGTCAATAAACTCACAATTAATTGCATCAAACGCATTTGACAATGACGAACAGGTGATAAAATAAACGCTGGTAGAAGACCAAGGCTTGGTGGGAATTTGTAGCAGCATAAGCTTACCCTTAGGCTGGAACGCAAAATCTTGGATCTGGCACATGTCAAGCATTCTGAGAGATACTTCCACACCATAGTTCTCATTAGGCAGTTTCACTAACGTTGGAACAAGCACATGGTCTTTCACAAACCAGAATGTTCAGCTAGGGGATGATCATTATAAACCTTGAGGATCTCTTTTTGCATTTCCTTATTGTGTACTAGACCTTTTCATGTTACCAAATAATACAGTCGCTAATGTTATAGCTCTTTAGCGTCTAATTGATAGAGTCTCCAACGAGTACCTTTTTCAATTCCTTCAAACGAGTACAACGACCCTGGGACTTCTGAATTCTATTCATGAAGGTGTAGGAAGAACCCTCAACTAAATCAAAAGTTTGGGAGGAAGCATAGTCATAGTGCTTTACTTTTCAGTTCAGAGTGAGAGATAGCTAGAATGGGGTCACAGATGAGGAGATCTAGGATCAAGTTGTGCTTTACAGGATTGTACTTAATTGCAAAGTTATGTTGAATAAGCTCCTGGTGCTAATGGGCTTGACGTTGGTTTATTAAATGTGCGCTCTTATGAAATTTCAGAGCGTGGTAGTCTATACTGATGACAAAAGGTTGGCAGGCGTACAACAGATGGTGCTGACATTCGTTAAGCTCAGCAATGATGGCAAGGAGCTCCTTGTCATTGTCAGGCAAACAGCAAGTAAGTATTAGACTGACCTGCTAGCCTAGGTGTCAAAGCAACCAAATGGAAAACCAGAATGCCAAAGGCACTGCTGCTGGTACGACGGGTATGGAACTGGGAAGGTATTTCCCCAATAACTGCCAGTGATCCAGAATCTCAAACAGGCACATAACACAATACCAGATGAGTACATCCATTAACCCTGAGGGGAGTATGAGGGTCGGCGGGAAATGCAGGTTAAGTTTTTAACATATAAAACTAGATTTTTAGGAAAGAAAAATCAACCAACAATTTTCTCAGTGCGATGTGACTGATTAAATAGAGGCAATTTAGAGAAAAACCAAGCTGGGATTGGGTCCCTCAAGTTTGACCTAACTAGAGAATTGTCTGGGAATGGGGAACAGATGAGCTAATTGAGAACTGACATCAAAGAATTTGGCAGTGGGCCAAGTAACTAATGGTTTGACCTTGGACATCTGAACTAAGGCTTGGATACATTTCTGACAGTTGGCATGATAGCGTCTAGCCCAACGAGCAGCGGGAATCCCACAAGGCCACCCCACATAGGGGTGGGCCCATTTGGTTGGGAATGGGTTCAGGACGTCCAACCCGCCCATGCCCAGTCGCTGGGCCATTCATTCAGTCAAATTTATTGTTTTGGGTGCAATGCCCAATTTGTTGGCAGGGAGCTTTGAACCCTTGTCGATGGTCCCAATGCTGTTACCTGCCCGTCAGGGATGATACCCAATGATTTTGGAAGATAGGGGATTTTCTCAATTGTGGTGTTAACTGAATTAAGACCGTTGGCCATTCCAGCTGATAGGTCAGTCTTCATTCCTTTCCGATCATTTAAAATTTGAACATCAGCCTGACTGCCACTTGATATTGTTCCAATCAATTTCATTTTGGTGATCTCAGCGCAGATTTCACAGATATCCCATAGAAGTTCTGCCAAGGTGAGTGTGGGCACCGGGGGAGGGATCCAAAGAGGAAGAGCTGTTACCCAGCGCTTGTCTACCACATGGGCGAGATTACCCTGAGTGATGAGAGGTACAGCCATCCTCTTCAGTACCTTCTTGCTCGGAAATGGGAAAATGGCCTGATCAACACCCAGAGGATGTTCCCCAGCACTTACATTACTCTTTCCTTTTTCCAAGGGAAGAACCCCACAGCTGGGAAACTGCACGAGAGCCACATTCTTGTGCGCCTTGGGTAACTTGATCGCCATAACTGTCTTGAGCTTTTGGGGAGGGCGGGGAGCATTGGGGTGGGATTCATGAAATGCTTCGACCAATTCCATACAGTTTGCTCACAATCGCGCGCCTTGACCCAACTGTTCTCATAGGCTGGATAACCTTTCCAAGCCACGAGATATTGAATTGACCAGCGGGACTTATGGGATGCCAAGATATTATCCACCTCAGCCTCTTCCGCATCCTCAATGATGATCAGTTCAGGTTTTGTGGGAACTGTACCCTTGAAAGGCAACAGTTGGGAAACGTGGAAAATGAGATGCTGTTTCCAGTGAGCCGTAAGCTTCAACTGGAATGCACAATTACCCAAGACCTCTCCCACCAAATGGGGGCCAGAACGCTTACTTGCAAATTTATGGGAAGGCGCTTGAATATGTAAATGGCGGGTATCAAGCATAACATAGGAGCCCACTGTTATATTATGACTCAGGAGCTGCTTACGATCTGCGAACTGCTTGTAGTCATCAATAGCTTTGGTGAGGTGTTCCTGCACTAAGGATTGAGTTGACCTAATATGTTCAGCGTGATCCACGGCAGCTTGGACCTCAGGCCGCAAGCAAGGTCTGACTAAAAACGAAGGATTGTAACCCAACGTCACTTTGTAGGGTGAAAACCCCATAGACGTGTGCATTCCATTGTTATAAGCGAATTGAGCAAGATGAAGGTTGTTAGCCCAGGTGTCCTGTGTGGCCGCAGCATAGCAACGCAGGTATTGTTTTAGGACTTGGTTGACTTGCTCAGTCTGTCCATCGACCTAGGGATGGTATGCTGTTAAACAGCAGGGGGATATTTTAGGATAGATAGGAGCTCACTAAAATACTGCGCCATGAACTGTAAACCGCAGTCGCTAATAATATCCTGTGGGAGACCAAACATTGAGAACACGTGGCGCACAAAAAGGCAGGCAGTCTCCTCTGATGTAATCACAGAATTGCAAGGAATAAAGAGGGAAAATTTTGTGAAGAGATACACCACCACCATCACTACTGTGAACCTGTTAGAGCTGGGGAGTTTGATGATAAAGTCCATGGACACTGACATCCATGGACCCTCTGCTTGCTGTAAGGGGTGTAAAAGGCCATTTCTACTGGAGCTGTCTGACTTATCCTGAGCACAAGTAACGCAATTGGCGATCCAGGCTGGAACTTCTTTTGTCAAACCCACCCAATTGTAGGTCCATTTAATCAAATCTATGCATTTCTTAGTACCAGGATGATCAACCGTGGGGGGATCGTGATGTGCACAAAAACCTCAATTCATGAAGGAGGGGGGAACCCAAATGCATGACCAAAAATAAATAAGACCCTCCTTCAATGAGTATAGGGAGTTTTTATGCTTCTGGTGAGATAACTGCTCAACCAGCTCCACGCCCTCAGGGCAGGCCATTTGACTGGCTAAGACCTGAGCAACTAATGGAGCATCAGGGGCCAGAGCGATGGAAGATTTCGACAGGGGGGACAATTGACAGGATTTGGGTGGCAGGAATCACATCAACAAGATCCACTTCCACTGGATCCACAGAACAGTGGGCGGGGCTGCAGCTGAGAAAATTGGGAAGTACATTGAGCGCACCTTTTATGAACTCATATTTGGAATTAAAGCTGCACAAATCTTGATAGGTTTAGGCTTGCTGATGCGCCAATTTTTGGGGTTTAAGAAAGTAAAAGAGAGCCTGGTGGTCCGTGAGGACTGTTAACTCATGTTGAGCACCCTGTAACAGATACCTCCAAAGAGTTAATGCCCATGCAATGGCTGCCAACTACTCTTTATAAATGGCCCAGGACTGCTCCATAGAGGTGAACTTTCAGGAATAATAGGCGACCAGATGTTCCAAGCCATCATGCTCCTGGAGTAACACTGCCCCCACGGCTACTGATGAGGTGTCGCATGCAATGATATACAGCTTAGTGGGATCAGCGTGTTTCAAAATGGGAGGGGACACAAACACCTATTTAATCGATTCAAACGCCTTTTGGCATTCAGCTGTCCATCAAAATGGTACGTTTTTCCCTGTAAGGGGGTGGAGCGGGGCAGCAAGCTGGGAAAGTGCTGGGGAAAATTTTTTTAAGAAAATAATGGTTCCCAAGAAACTCTGTAATTGTTTCTGGGTTGTCAGGGTTGGCCATTCTTGGATCGCATCCAACTTATTGGGAAGGATTGCATAACCATCCTTAAGGACGAGGTTCCTAAGGAAGGTAACCTCCTCTTTATAGAACTCGCACTTGGAAGGCTTGACGAACAAACCTGCCTTATGCAAGGCGGTCACAACTGCTTTCAAGTCAGTAGCATGCTGTTTGGGAGTCGGGGAGTGAACCAGAATGTCATTGATATATGCAACTGCGCAGGTAAACTGGAGGTCACCCAGTACATTGTAAATCATGTGTTGAAACATAGTGGGAGCATTCTTCAGCCCAAAGGGCATTACGCAGAATTGGAAAATGCCCTGCTTCGTCCATATCGCTGTTAACCATTCTTGTCCTTTCATTACCCAAATTTGGTTAAAAGCATTGATGAGATCCAGCTTGGAAAACATCCAAGATTTGGCGATTGCTTGGCATATCATCTGTTATAAAGGCAGGGGATAGGGATTGGAAAATGTGATTTTACTTAAGTGTCCATAGTCCACACAGGGGCGGAGGGGACCATCAGCTTTTTTAGCAAAGATAATGGGAGACGCGACTGGCGAGGTCTCCTTGAAAAACCACCCTTTTTTCAACATATCGTCCAACCAGGTGTTGAGCACAGCCTCCTCCTCTGCTGTGTGGGGATACAACGGGCAGTTGATATTCACCAACTCCACCATCATACGAAACTACAGTCAAATCTAGTATGGGGAGGCAAATGGTCCGCCTTTTCAGAATTGAAAATGCTTTGATAGCACATTAAACTTTCTGGAAAATCGGATGGTATGCCTGTAGGGGAGACAAGGGATGTGATAGAACTGCTACCTTGAGCTTTCTTAAGAGTGTCAATTAAGGGGAATTCACCATCCATTTGATCATTAACGAATGACAGCATGTTAGACTCTAGGTGGATCATGACATGTTGCCAGCCCCACCATCCCACTCCTAAGGTCACTGGAAACACCAAGTTCAGCATAGCAGAGAAGCGGTCGCAGAAGCTGAACTGGTATATTGAAAATGTAACTGCTCGGCGTACCAGGTATGAGGTTTGGAAGGCTGATGACGCAACCATCACAGAAGGACCTGCATCCAGGGCAAGTTCCAATTGCTGGGCCAGTTCTACACTCATAAAATTTCCTGCAGCTCCAGTGTCCACCAGGGCCTCAAAGGAGACGTGATGGGACTCAACGCTAATCTTCATGGTACTAAGAAGTAAGTGGAGTTCTCTTTATTGGTAGTTGTGGATGAATCCAGTGATGCTGAAGAGATGGTAGTGGGGTCAGGGGAAACCACTAGGCTTTTGTGGGGGGTAAACTCATTGCAAGTTGGGATGTCAGATCCTACTGACATGGGCAGAATAGCCGCGGCAACTATGGGGTAGGGGTTTGAAGTTTTGATTGGAACTGGACTATTGTGGACAGGGAAAATCTTCTTCACAACCTGGTTCAGTTGAAAAGGTGGGACCATTGCTGCGCCAATATCTACAAGAAAAGTGGAAATGGCTAAGAATAATGATTGGTTGATTATGTTAGGCAAACAGAAAGTAATAATTAGACTGGCCTGCCAGCCTAGGTGCCAAAGCAACCGAACAGCAAACCAGAATGCCAAAGGCACTGCTGCTGGTACGATGGGTATGGAACTGGGAAGGTATTTCCCTAATAACTGCCAGTGAGCCAGAATCTCATACAGGCACTTAAAACAATACCAGATGAGTACGTCCATTAACCCTGAGGATAGTTTGAGGGTTGACGGGAAATGCAGTTTATTTTTCAACATAAAAAACTAGATTTTTATAAAAAGTTTTTTAATGGAAATGTTAGGAGAGAAAAGTTGACCAACAATTTTCTCAGTGGAATGTGACTAATTAAAATAGTGGGCGATTTAGAGAAAAACTAAGCTGGGATCGGGCCCCTCAAGTTTGAACTAACCAGCAAATTGTTTGGGAATGGGGAACAGATAAGTTAATTGAGAACTGACATCAAAGAATTTGGCAGTGGGCTGAGTCACTATCAATTTTACCTCAAATGTCCAAACTGAGGCTTGGATACGTTTCTGATGGTTGATGCAACGGCGTTTAGTCTGACGAGCAGTGGGAATCCCCCAAGGCCACCCCACATAGGGGTGGGCCCATTTGGTTGAGAATGGGTTCAGGATGTCCAACCCGCCCATGCCCAGTCGCTGGGCCATTCATTTGGTCAGAATTGTTGTTTCAGGCGCAACGCCCAATTTGTCAGCAGGGAGCTTCGAACCCTTGTCAATGGTGCCCAATGCTGTTACCTGCCCATCAGGGATGATACCCAACGATTTATGAAAGGAGGGGATTTTCTCGATCAGGGTGTTAACTGAATCAAGACCATAGTCCATTCTGGCCAATAGGTAAGTCTTCATTCCTATTTAATCATTTAAAATTTGAACATTGGCCTGACTGCCACTTGATATTATTCTGATCGATTTCATTTCAGCAATCTCAGCGCAGATTTCAAAGATTCCCCATAGCAGTTCTGCTGAGGTGAGTGTGGGCACCGGGGGAGGGATCTGAAGTGGAAGAGCTGTTACCCAGCGCTCATCTACCACATGGGTGAGATCGCCATGAGTGACAAGAGGTACAGCTATCCTCCTCAGTATCTTCTTGCTTAAAAATGGGAAAATGGCCCGATCAACACCCAGGGGACGTTCCCCAGGACTTACAGTAATACACAGAGTATTTTGTCCTGCTTGATCATTTTGCAAATGAAAACACACATGATGCTATATGCCATCTTCATACTCTTTTGATAAAACATCTCCTAAAGCAAAGTTATAGGCGTCAGTCTCAACAATTAAAGGGTGATATGGACAATAGTGGACCAGAATAGGGGCGGCAATTGTCCTATCTTTAATGTCCTTGAACTCAGACTTTTCCATATCACCTCAAAAGAAAGTACCTGTCCTATAAACGGGTTAAAGGCACCGCCTTGGAAGAGAGAGCTGCTATAAATTATTGAAGGAAGTTTACCACCCCCAGGAAACTCCGCAATCCAAATTTTTCCATCAAGAGAGCCCAGTTCCTGCTTGCTGAAAGCTTATCAATGTAAATAGCCATGTCACCTTTAAAGATGTCATTCCTAAGAATTTGATAGAGTCCTTGAAGAACTTACATTTTAAGGGCTTCAACCTCAAATGGTGTTAGAATTTTCTTGAAGACCTTCTCACCATCCTTAGCTGCTCCTTTTTATTCTCATAGAAAATAATAATGGCATCCATGTATGCCATGCATTATTTTCCCACAAGATTGCCCAGCACTTGGTCAATCCTGCTTCATAATATAGAAGGCGCAATATGGAGCCCAAAGGGCATTACCTTATATTCAAACACGCCTAGGTTACACTAAAAGGCAGTGTAACATGGCGCTGAAGGTGGACTGGGCTATGGTGAAAGGCGTTGGAAAGATCTAGCTAGGGAAGATCTTATTGCTGCAATCATTGGAGCAATATCTGCATAAGTGGCATGCGGTATGGGTACAGCTCAGTAATCATGTTAAGCCTTTGGAAATCCACACATGGGCGTAGGTCTTCATTGTCTTTGGGAACTAGAAGCATTTATGAAACTACTGAAGACTTAGAGGGCAAGATGAACTTGCAAGCCAGCATATCTATAACATACAAACTTATGATTCTTTGGATTTAAAATCAAATAGTACACTGGGCAACCCTTATGGAGCTCTACACCCTCATTAAATTTAAATTTGAATAAAGAGAACTGAAGGCGGATGAAGCATAATGAAATGCAGTCTAAAAATGTGAGCAAAGTGCGGAACTATGACAGAAGGTCTATGGTGTAAAACACCTTTGTGATCTCACCCAGTATGCTCTTGGAGAATGTAGATTAAAGTACAGGACAGAGGGTCTTAATCTATCTTGGTGCAACATGATTAAACCAAACCCCATATCAAAAAGGGAGAGTACTTGTCTATCAACTCATGCCAAGTGTCAGGACAAGGTGGGTAGATCCCAGCTGTCCAATTAAGAGGTAATGTACCCAAAGACCTTAGTCAAATATTATTTATCAATCTTAATTTAGGGAAAACATCCTTAATTATCAAGATATACTTGAGTTTACCTTTTTACTAGTGACAATCTAAAATATTATGCACAAATTGCAATAGTCACTTTACTAAATGGAGTAATATATAGGGGATAAATTACCAATTCTTTGAAAAATTACCAGGAACTTCTGAGATAAATCTTTACCTGACTTTACTTCTCAATTTTGGCATGTACCCTACAATCTTTTTGAAGTAGAGGTAATCAATTTTTGGAGAGTTTGATCCCCAACATCAGGATTAATCAAGTCACCAGATTGGGTCTATTCCTGACATTAAAGATGATCAAATTTTTATAATGGGCTAGAACCTGAACAATGCCCCCTTTTAGATCTTTATATAGGGGGTAATTGGGCCATAAATATTATCTATGTACTTAATTCACCACATCACCCTGGTTAACCTCAACTATCAAATGTTAATTTCTCCTCTCAAAAAATGACCTTGAAGCCTTGACCAATTTGAGACTGATTTGTTGTCTCTTCCACCTGGCCAGTGATGATAAAAAGGATAATTTACCTAGCTGGAAGGTATGTAGGAGGACGTGTTTTTTAAAGACTCAGTTTGAATTTCTGTGTGGTGGTAATAGACAAAGCATCTGAGGCCAGATCTTGAAGCTAAATAATTTCATTAGTGATAGTTTACATGGTATCATTGGGGGGTTTTGTTCAAGGCATGATCTGACATATATTGTACTTTGGAAGGAAATTGAGGATTCAGTCCATAAAATCTTAGAAGAGAACATTTTAATTATTCAATGGTGACTAATATGGTAATCCAGAATTGTAATGGGTATTTATTGTGGCCAATGAAGAAGTCAGTCGAGGCCATTTTTCAAAAGGTGAGATTAAGTATTATTAACTCGCTCTACCATTTCAATGGTTGAAGGATGATAGGGGGTGGTAAACACCTGAGTAAATCCAATTGAGGTTAGTTAATTATTGCACTAGTAATTACCAAAAGTTTTGTAAATTGTCCAAGAGAATCTTGTTAGACACCTATGTTGAGTGATGATACGATTATATAGGAATGAGGCGGTGGCTTTGGCAAAAGCAGAAGAAAGGAATATGGTTCTAATTCATCTAGTGAGATGGTTGATGGATAGTATGAAGAATCAATAGCCATTAGATGCTTATGTGGCGGGCATATGATATCAATACTAACCATATGAAAGGGTTTAGAAGGACAAACCACTTGATACCAAGATTGTGGAGTTAAGCCAGTTTGGCTTTTTAATATTAAGCAGTACTAACAGAATATGAACGTATATAGAATACCTTCCATGCAGCATTAGGATTTGTACCACTGATAAAATTTTAGGATTTATCAATGGCTAAATTGCAGGTTTCCTACTAAGATGGTATCAGTTCAGTTTGATAGGATGAATATATGGTAGCCATTGAGTTGACGCTAGCTCATATATTGACCATCAAAAAGTTAAATGTTTGCCAATATTTTTTTAACTCTTTTTTTATCAAGATAGGCTCTTTTTCCCACATTTGTGGGCGGCTTAAGAGATGTAGAGTCACTTATTTTAAAGTATGGATGTTGTGAAAAAAGGTAACCTAATAAAATGATCCACATTCTGATTTTAAGGACCAGGATGATGGATTATAGAGAAAACATAATTTTGGAGCTATAAATTCCAACGGGCCAGATGACCATCATTATCTTTCGATAGTTGAAGCCATTGCAAAGATATACGGTCAGTAAATATAATGAAGTGGGCCCCATATAAGTAAGATCAAGAAATGTTTGGTGGTAAATAATTCAGCCAGGCACTCACATTCCGGTAAACTATAATTAAGTTCTGCTTAGTTATTGTTTTGCTGTAATAGGAAATAAGGCGGTTCCTTAAATTTTCATCATGTTGGGATAGTATGGCTCCTATAGCAACACTAGTGTCAGTGAAAAGTAAAAAATGTCTATCAAAGTTGGGGTGTATAAGTACAGGGGAGTGAGTAATAGTTAAGCGTAATGAGTGAAAGAGTCTTTGTTGTCCTTCCTACTGAAAAGAAATTCCTTATTTAAAAGGATATACTAAGAATTTGGATGGATCTGCAAAGCGATGAATGATTTAGTGGTAATATCTGACTATCTAAAGGAAAACTTATACATCTTGAAGGGACTTACGTGGCAGCATTTGAGAAATAGCCAAGTTTGTCATTCATTAGTAATTCCTTCTTGACTTAAGTTATGACCCATGAAATACATTTCGTTTTGTAAGAAGGAACTCTTGGATGGCTTTAACTTTATTGAAACTTGCAATAGTTTATGGAATAAATCCCTAAGGTGGGCTAAGTGTGCATTGAAATTAGAAAAAAGATGGTTATGTTATTGTGATAGACTATCATAAAAGATCATTTTAAGTCCCTAGTAGGTCATCCATTGCTCTTTAAAAGGTTTAAGGGGCATTTAATAGTCCCTGTAGCATCCGCATAGATTTAAACAACTCGTTTCTAGAGATAAGAGCACATTTCTTTCAATCCTTGAGGATAGGTTGATCTTCCAGTAGCCATCTGCGAGATCCATTGCCAAAAAGACTTTGACCCAGACATAAGATGTAATGAGCTATCTATATGAGGTGTAGGGTAACTATTCTATTAAGTAATGGAATTTAGGCAGTGATATTCTATTACAACACAATGACCTCCATCCATTTTTGCAGGTCAATAACAGAGGAGAAGCCCTAAGGGCTTTTTGAGGGTAAAAGTAGTTATACCTCTAATATTTATTTCATTTAAGAGCCACTTATGCCTCCTCAACTTTGGAATCTCATTAAACTAGAGCTTTGAAAGGAAGATAACTCTTGGTTTCCTCTTAATTGATAAATCAGGTCATTTTCTCATGAGTTCCAGGACCATAAAAAATATATCTTGAAGTTCTGTTAGGGATTCTACATCTTGACATTAGTCTGGAGTAAATGTATCCCAATTTACTTTCTGCCAGGAAAAAAGTGGTAGGAAGATCAATTTCTAATTCTTGTAATGTGCTAAAACATCTTACATACATAATATGTTCAACAGGACAGAGTTTGTCATGGACAATGACAGAATACCGTTAATTTAGAGTCTTATTGGTCAAGTTACCCAATACCAACTAGATAGACTTTTTATTGGCAGGGTCTAGGATCCCAAGACAGGTCAAAGCTGTCTTATTAGAAGGATTAGCTTGTCCATATATTTTTAGAACATGAGTATGGAGATATTAAATTTTAACTCAGGAGTCACCACAACTTGATAGCTTTGAGGTATACTAAAATAGTGGCGGGGTGGATTGGATTCCATTGTTAGGGTGGGAATGTGCCAAGAGAAAATTGGCCTCCGAAATTGGGTGCTTTAGCAGCAACAGTAGCAAGTATAGAATACTCAGCTAAGCCTCATCAGAGTTAGGTAGGTTAGAAGAGTAAAGCTTCTTGTCTTTTTGGAAGTGCTGTTTCTAACAGTTGGGATTAAGTTAGCACCTAAAAGTTCCTCTTTCATTAAAGACAACAAGCTGTATTCTCGTGTAGCTCCAACTTTACAATAACAGGAACCTCGAAGTTTAGTATAAATTATAAAAAATAACTAAAAAATAAGATTGTTAAGGGGAATAACTTTATATTGGAAATAGTATTAACAATAACACAACGCCAAACCATAGGAAAGGTACTGGGTTTTTGAGGGTAGGCTGATGGGATGGGTGGATTGGGTCAACAATTATAGCTTAAATTTTTTAACTCAATGGGTTTGCTTGGAGATTTGATCTGTCCACTTCAATAGTGGAAAACAGTAATGATTTTTTAGCTAATGGGTTCAATCTTCATTCTAAGCATTAATTTTGCTTTAATGTAGACCAAACTCGCCTGAATCAAATCTTGGTGCTTGGATTTGGCACCTGAGGCCAAACCTAGTGGGATTGTTAGGTAAGATTTTGACTCAACAAATACCCAAGTATTAATTAGTTTTACAGTTATGAGTGCCTCTGTGGGAGCCCTCAGTTTGGTAAAAGGGTTTAGCCCCTACAACCAACATTTTAAGGGATGTTCTTTTAAATTAAATTTATTCAAGATATGCCGACCAGGGGACGGACTTTACCAAAACATATATTCCAACAAAATGAACCAAAAATGTGAGTCAACTGCCTGATATGAGCAGCGAGACACACAAAAAAACTAAAAAAATAACCTATCAGGTGGCACAGCGCTGAGACGCTTAGCCCACCATAGTGGAGGGGGAGGGAGAATCAGGTAGATCATCAATTTTGGCTTCAGCATTGAAGAGGCAGATCAATGCTGAGAGCAAGGGGGTTGGAGCATCCGCAGGATGAGGGTCAAGGTGAAATATAAAATTTTTAAGGTCATCATTGACAATTTGGGCCTGGAGCAAAGCCTCTATGAGTTTAGCAAACTGGTGCTCTGCTTGGATGCGGTCATCAGGAATCTGAGAAAATTTTGCAATGTTGGCTCTTGTGGTGCATGTGGATGGGGAAAAATCTGCAAAATCAACGACTAGTTTGACAGCGGTGAGGGCATTTGCTCTGAGTTGGTTGATTTCATCTTCTGCAACAGCAGAGAAATCAAGGGGGAAAGTGAGGTCATGCAGCCCTTTTTTAAATTCAGTGACAGAGGCTGCCATGGCTTCGTGGAGATGGTGACTTTTGGTGAAGCCACTGCGGCCTCAGCTAGCTGATGGTCGCTCAGGAAAGGGGTAGCGGTGGGTTTGGGAATATATTTTTGGGTGGGAATGGGGCATCGAAGTCTGAATTAAGATAAGGGTCTAAGCTAAGTGGTTGGTCCAGAGGTGGGACAATTTCACCAGATTCGTTCACTTCATCCAATAAGTCCCAGGAATTTTTTTGAGTAGGATTGTTTCAGGGATACGTGGCTTAGATTGGGTAAGTTTTGGGGCGGGAAATTGGTTGGTTTGATTTGGGTCCAAGCCTGCGCCCAATTAGATGGATCTTGAGTAAATTGGCAAGCTCGGGTTTTGGTTCCAAGATTTTGTAGATTCATCAAGTGCTCAGCTGGAGGGGGTGGGGAAGCCAAAATACCCATTTGAACGCTGTTGGTGTGACCACATGGGCTGAGTCAGCAGTGTTTGCATGATTTGAGTTGTAACAACATACTTTCTTTTTATGATCCAACTCATGGCATAGGAGGCAAACTGTGCAACTGTTGCTGGTGCAAGCCCAAAATAGATGGTCCAGTGCAGATGGTATATAGGAACATGGTTGAATGTGCTGGGCCATGTTTAGCTGGTGGGGGGTAATGGTGGCCATTGCTTGAGGTGCCACAAGGCGCTCAGTACCACTTGGGACAAGGAATTGGAGGATGGAGTTTGTGCCATAAGTGGATAGCCCTGACATCAACTCCTCATATAAAGTTTGTTGGGGAAGGTGGGAGGGAAGGTTTGTAAAGGTCACCACGAGTGTGGTATCATTGGGGAGACGAGTACAGGTGGTGGTAATGGGTGCGCTTTTGTAACTTAAGGGCGTTGTCGCTGCAGCAGCTGAGTCCTCTTCTGTGGGGAAGCCAATATCAAAATAGCCCTTATAAGGGCAGAAGTTAATAAAACCTGCTGGTGTGAAGGTGGCTGTTGCCAGCTCAATAATTGCTTTGTCATCATACGGGAAGAGACGTCTGTATTCAACATGGAGGCAAAAGTGGATATTGGATTGAGGTAGGGCTAGGGGGTGGTGATGGGTTGGGTGGACTCGTGAAAGGTATAGTTCTAAGTCTCTTGAAGGGACAAAGCGACCAGTTGTATTAGGCGGACTAGATGATTCCATCCACATGCGTTTGCCCACTGGTCAGTAAATGCTAGCAGGTGGTGGATCCACAGACATAAATGGAAAACTTATGCGATATTGATTGCGGTGAACAATAACCGTTTCTTTCAATCAAAATCGCTTGAAAGTGATGCCAAGTAGAAAGAAGAAGTTTAAGGGTTGTGATAAAATCAATAAAAAACTAGTTAATTTTCTCCAATTCATGTTTTGCTCATTCTGAAATGTAAAATTGATTGGGAAGTTACACTGGGGGTTGGAGGGGGCAAAAAAGGTGGGATAGCTGCTACCCACACTCATCCAGAGTATGTGTAAGGGCCTCTGCTGTGTCCATAAAATTGGAATGAAAGATATACCCTTTCTGATCAAGTAAGTGGAAGAGGTCCTGAGCATTTCCACTGAAAAAGATAAAGAATCTAGGGCATACCCTCAACAAATGTTGAGTATCCGCTGCCACCCTTCATCTCAATTTTAAAATTGCCCAAAAGGAGAGGAGATCATTTCTACTGAAAATTTTGATTCCGCCAAAATTTACATCAGAACCAAGAGAATTAATAATGAAATTGTTTCTCAAACTATTGGATCTAAAATGAATTCTGGCAGGGGCGAAAATGGTGAGGTCAATCCAGCAGTGATCACTCAGATGATCAAAAAAATCTTGTTAGGAATATTAAGACTGACGCAATAATGCTGGAGCCCTAACAGGTGAGTGAAGTTTGTGTAAGGGTTTTGGCTCCAGATATTAATCTGGATAGGTCATGCACCCCTATAGAACCAAAAAAGTTCAAACCCTAGCGCCTTTCCTCGCACCCAAATTTCTGACCTGAGGAATACCCTGAATAAGAGATGGGTGGCTGCTGCCCCTCCCTATTTGCCACATGCCTATCCCAACTTCCCCAACCCAAAACCATCCTAGTATCAAAATAAGCAAGTTTTTATTTTGAGAAAAATCAAGCAACTTTGTGAAGACTTCAAAAGAGCCCAGAAGCCCCAAACCACAGCCCCCCTTGCTTGCCCCCACCTGGTAGTTCATCCAGAAGTCAATCTGAAAGGGGAAAAATTACATAAAAAGTGAAAATTGAGAAAAAAGTTGAGAAGGAAGGGTTAAAAATGGGGATCAAACTTGACACCACATTCCAAAATCAAAAATGTGAATTTGGACATTTGTAAGTCAGAAATCGTCCCAAGGGTAGCTTGAAAACCTCAGTTGATACTATCAAAGAAAAATTGTGGATTAAATCCATTAGTTATTAAATTCAAATTGGAAATTGTTTTCCCCTATAATGATTCAGCTTAATAGCTTTCCCCCTTTTTTCATATAGCCCAGCACCCTGCAAATGTTAGAGTGTTGGGATATTCATTTACCCATTTTTCCCTTTGGTTAATAGAAAATATTATTTGAAAACCTGTATTATTAGTTATTTTTATATAGTAGATGTCCTATGGGAACTAATTCAATGGGTTGGAGCATGTCCAAAACCCATTCCAACGCTCCAACCCAGAGTTCCCTGAAGCCCGCAGTGCTTTGTGGACTATGGTTATCTTTGTGGGTCTTGGCATACCCACAAGGGAAGCCAGGTCTTTCACTTGTGCGCTGGGTTCCTACCAGTTCGCCAGCGCAAACTGCAAAAAGGCCTTTTATAATGTGCAACCCACAATATGGGTCAAAAGTCCGGCACTCTGGAGAAGATTTGTACGTTCTGAAATTAGATTTATCCTACAATCCTCAATCCTCAATTCCCTAAAGTTATAAAAACCCAGCGCTCTGCTAATGGTAGAGTGCTGGGTTATTTTGTTACATTCTTAATAAATCGTTAATTTCTCCCAAGTTACCTTTAGATTTATAATTAAATTTAAAAAAATCTGGCATCCTTGAAGGAACCACTTCAACTAATTAAGGCCCACGCTCATTAGTTTCAGTGATGGTTGTGCCCATCTAGCTGGTGATCACTGCATTAGCTTCCTCAACAAAAAACCCTTGAAAACTATCCTCTTGGAGTGTCACATACTCCATCTGACCAAGGAAAAGTTTACTCAGATACCAACCCATGCTGAATGACTAATCAAATGATACAATTTGCCATAACTATGAAGAAAATGTTAACATCAATCTAACATACACATCTATGGAGAAACTGATAAGATTAGGCTGATGAAACATTTGTTGCTCCCTGACATCAAGTGAATGTCCAGATGAATTGGGGATTCAGCCCTCATATACATCCAGGATGGATGGAACAGCCTCCCCTACACAACCCAGCTAGTTGGACTTTTTGCGTGAAGCGTGATTAAAATTGTTAAGCTTAGTTGATGGTGCAAGCTAAATGACTTAACAAGGGGAATCAAGTAATTATACTCGTTTTGTAAACGAAACTGATGCTTGAAATCAGATAGTAGATACTCTGATGATCCTCAATAAAAATTCAAGTAACTCCAGTACACTGACCATTTTTTAAGTTTACTGGCTATAACAAATATGAGACCTTCTAACTTCATAATAAAAATAGGAAACACTCCTAATAATTGGGGACTACTTATCCAGCAGGTATAACTGAGTACTTCTCTTCAGTAATTATAAACACATACAACTATCTATTGTAGACAATAGAAGGCAGATAGGAACCACAGGCAGACAACAGATAGATAACAATAATTAATAGATTATAACACAGTAGTTATCATTTACCAATAATAAAATGATGTTTTTAATCAGCCAGGCGCCAGTATTATGTACCTCTTGGGCATTTTCTGGCTGAACTCATCTAATAGATGAGTTCATTAATACTATATTAATCCTCTGCTGTTCATAAAAAATAATCATGAATAAATCCCCAAGTAAATTCAGACTATTAATTGACTAAAGTAACAATCATTTCAGCCTGACTGATGGTAATTTTAAAATCATAATCAGAATAATTCTAGATGCAAAATTCTTCCCAAAATCTTCCCAATTAGGCTATGTCATAATCTGACAAATGCCAACAGAGAAATATAAAATCATATATGAATAATAAGCATGATGAACCCCTAATTGAGACGTCAGCAGGCCACTCATAGCACTAGGTTCTCCCTATTTGGGCTATTCATGTTTAAGTGCCTGATAAATCAATTTCATAAATAGACCTAAAATTCCGCCTTAGTGCAATAGTATTATTGCACTAATTTAGGAGGTGCAATTTAGTTAATGACGTGAGCCCACTTTGCACCCAAGTCTCATAATCAGGCATAAGATATTATCTCACAGCTATATTGAGCACAAATAATCAGGAATAATGGCAACCTAGTTATGTGGTTTTGAGGTATTTTAGTATATTAGATTATGCCAATAAATCAATAAGGATCAAGGGATCCTTCATAGGGGTAATCTATCATCATTGATGGTTGCCTCAAAGATTTTACTATACAAATCAACCATCAAAATATAACATTTCCCCCCACTTGACTGGATATAAACCCTGAGTTTCCTAATTTTTCCTCAATGTCTGCTAATAGTTCATCCTCTGCCTATTGCCATTATGTGAAAGATCTTAATCCTAAAGAGCGTTGTAAGTTTTTGCTTTCTATTGTAAAGTAAGGCTAAGTAGTCTTAGGTTTTATGCAAGATCCTGAATTAAGCCAGATGATCTCTGCGCCAACTGTTGTTACTTCTACTCGGCCTGAAACCATTACTGAAGAGGAAATAAATTGAGATAAAGAAATTACTGTATTTTTTGGTTACAATTGTTTTATGCGCTCCTCAATAAATTTTCAGCCAGAACCTTGTTAATTCTCAGCGTAGAGTTTTGATTCCGCTGAGTCAGTTTGCACAGGGTATTAGCCACTGAGCAACCAAATCAGATGATATGAAGATCGCCAATTCTTAATAAAAACTTAATAAAATTTACACAGAGCTATTGCCCCTTATTTCAACCTTTATTATTTTACTAATATGCAGACCTCTCTGCAACAACCTAATTTCTGAAAGAAGTCCCCTCTCAATCCTCCGTGTGACTCTTTATATCTCAATTCCCCAAGCTGGATGCATCCTCAGCTTGGTATTCTTCTATTTGTTTTCCCTTTTACTCAAAACTCTTATTTATATTGAATCTCGGCGTAATTACCCTGTTCTTGCCAATTGGTTGATATTTCAATTGATTTTTTGTATACCTCTTTTCATCAATCTTGAGACTCATCTTGATTACCCCTCTGATCCACTGGTATGGTAAGTGTATTGTCCAGTCATATCAACTTCCCAGCAAACCTTTTGGTCATATTTTTAATCACAAAGATCTGAATTTTTCGCTACTGGACCTTTATTGAGATGGGTGTATTTTGGAAGATTTTCTGTTTTTACTCAGCCTCTTTCTAGTGCACTGGGGATATTCTGCGTTTTTTAAGCCTCAGATGGTTCTCACCGTGGCCAAGCAGTGCCTGAGATTGAGGTTGATTTTAGTCATTGGTTCAGTCCAGTTCACAAAGAACTAAGCGCTGATCCCTCAGTTAGGGCTCATATTTTTCAACGTGTGGCCAATTTCACTAGAGAAGCCTTTTCAACCTGGGTGCTAGACTTAGAAAATAGGCCCAATTTGCATGTTTTTCTGAAGCTTAAAATGCATGACAAGAATGATGCCTGATTTCGTTCTGCAGTTTTCCATGCCTATCAAGGACTGCATAACAACAATTTCAACAAAAATCTGCTCAAGATGGCCATTTTGGGTCACCTTATGCGTATCCCCACTGACCAAATGCCTTTTGAGAGACTTTTACATATTCCTCCCCTCATAGAGTGGTGGCATGGGCTAAATTCACTGGGTTTAGATGCAACTCCCGAGTATATACAGCTATCAGAATGACTTTCTTATAGATAGTCTTTTTTGGGCGTCTTGTTTTCCGCCTGAATCTGGCCTTGAATATTTTAAATGGATTGGCTTTGTCCCTCCTCTTCCTCTTTTGCTTTGAGAGACAGCTACCACTGGTACTCGTCATGTTTGGCTTTATGTGGCTACAGATATTTTTCCAACTTCTTGACAAGTCAACGGGACTTCTTTGGCACATTTAACTGAAGAGTAAGGGCCCCATTCCTCCCCTCTCCTTGAGAGCAAGCAATAAAATTAATTATATTTATAATTACATTATCTTTGTTAAATTTTTCCTCTTTTCCTCAACTTATTTTATTTACTAATATATATATCTTTTCATGTTAAAGCCTTTTCTCAATTTATTATTTTTTTCTATTTATAAATCTTGATTTTTCCCCTTCTTAATTGGCCAGTTTCCTATAACTTTTTAGTAATTTAGCATGATCTTAAATATAGACATTCCTTAAATTATCTCCTTGATTATGTAAATAAATTTTGAAGTTTTATCAATTATGTTGAATTGGCCAACCCAAATTTGATTTAACTTGTGAGTTCAGCCTGAGCTATGGGTATTACAAAATAATAATTTATCTCCTAAAATGAATTTGGGAAAATTGTACCAATTTTTCTGATCCTTTTCATGCCAGGCCTTCTGGAGTTCAAGCTTATTATTGTAAGCCTGAGAATGAATTCTGATTAAAGTTTCTGAAAGCCGCTTGAAATACAGAGGATAGGTCAAACATTGAGGTTCTTGAAGCACAGAATATAACAATGGCGGCAAGGCTTATGCTTCCCATATAGCAGTTGGAAAGGTGACATTTTCATGGCCAATTGGTATGAATTATTGTAAGCAAAATGGCTGAAATAAAAAATGTACTATTTTGAAGGGCTTCTGGGAAGTTAACTTCCTAAGGATGTTAACAAGCGTTCAATTGACACATACTGCGCCATTCTTTTTAGGTGGTATGGAGTTAATAGAACACTTTATGCCCCCATTAGCTCATTAAGATTTTGGAGAATAACTGCAGTTAAATTTGTGCCATTATCCATTAATATAAATTTTGGAAAACCATGCCATTTTATACCTGCTCCAAGAAGAAATTGGCGGGGGTTGAAGTAACTAAGTCCTGAATAGCTCAGATTTGACCCACATAGTCAAGTGATCAATCGCCATAATAATGTACGTAGTTTTCACATTGCTAATTGGGAGGGGCCAACCACGCCTATATATATGGTGTGACAAGCGAATTTTAGCCAAACAAGCTGGTATAAAGTAGGTTTTTGGGAAGGTCTTTTGTTCTTGGAGCTCATTGCAACAACTTAAGGTTTCATGGATGTCAAAAAGCATTGAACCCAATAGTAATTTTTCTTGAGCTGCTCCTTTGTCTTCTTGAATCCTTCGTGCCCAGTGGCCTTATGGGCTGCTAAAATTAATCTCTTTCAGACTGAAGGGTGAAAAATATATATTTTCTCCCAATTATTAAACTTGAAAAAGGCTCTTTTTTATGTGGGAGTCTTATCTTAGTTTGAAAAAGAATTTTTTGCACCAGTTCAGGCTCATTGCCAAGATCAATATACATCAGATGTGAAATTGGCTCTTTTCTGTTTTCAAATAACATTAGGTCTTATTTTTAAAGTTATCATATATTCTCATTTTTTTATTTAACAGAGGTAAGCTGACCAGGGGACGGACAATACCGATATATGTAATGGGATAGGGGGAGGGGAAGTGTAGCAAGATTTAGGCACCCCAGAGTAGATGAGCTACCCCAGTTGTCAGCCAGTACCTCCAGATATAGGGGGGTTAAATGCCTTACTCCAAAGGGGTTTCCCTTTTATGAAGCAGGTGTGGAGGAAGGGGTCCATATGCAGAAATCAGACTGGGAACCATTATTTAACAAGTTGTTGTTGCTTCAGCATCATGTATCCATATATCTAGACTTGAAAGTGTTCCAGTAGGTGTAGGTGAAATCTGATAATTGTTTCACGGATGGTGTGTACAGTTCCCTCTAAGGCATCTTGTGCTATGGTGTGGGTTGTCCACATTGCATTGGTGACTATCAGGGAGTGGAGTGTGGGTGGTATCTGGGGTTCAACTTGGAGTGCGAGGAGGCTTCTGGAGATCGACAGCTCCTGGTCATTGTGGGTTCTAAGCAGATGTACAACTTCCCACCATATGGCTCTAGATGGGGGGCATGCTTCAAGGCTGTGGTGCAGGGTGCCTTCCCCTGCACATACTGCGTATGCTGCATGAAGAGAGTTTGAGAGATCTGCTGTTCTGTAGGTTCTTTTGAGGCAACGCCAGGTGTTAGCTTTTACCCTTGGCTGGAGGAGCATATGATGTGTTAGCCTTTATATTGCCTTCTGTGTTGTGAGATTATATGGGATGTCTAAAGCTTCTAGGTAGTCAATTCTCACGATGAATGGGGTCATGTCATGTGTGTCCCTCTGGGGGTGGTCCTCTGGTTTCCTAAGCGTGAAGTGAGCTCTGGGACTTCCCCTTCCCTGACTAGTGCCTGTGAGAGTGATGGTCGACGCCCATGTGCCGAATGGTGTGGAGGAGGAGCTTGAAGTGAGGGGGGTTCCATGTTGGCCTGATGCGTTGATGCAGTTTGCAAGGTATGTGAGCAGCTGGACGGGTTAAGTGGGTTGGATAGTTTGTTCGCCTGTGAAAAGTTGGCCTTCGCCACTCTGGACCAGTGTTGTTGTGGGAGTCTGGGGCTAGGACTTCCTTTATTCAGGTGCCCAATATGCAAAGGCGTGAACCTCAAAGTCTAATAGGCCCATGCCTCCATTGGAGCGTGGGCCAAAGAGTGTTTCCACCCGTACAGGTGGCCGGACCCAGGCCACAGCCATTCCTGGATAAGTGCGCGGGTTGAGGATATGAATGTAGATGAGAAGACTATTGCATGTGCGATGAACCACGGCATTGGGAGGATGAGTGAGTTGACAACAGTTACTCGCCCCATTAGTCCTGAGGATCTTCCCTTAAGGGAGCCAACGCAGTTGGACACCCATTGTAGTAGATTGTTGTCAATTGTCTCATTGGCATACCCCCCTGTTTCCAGCCATATACCAATGTGGTGGACAGGGTTGGTTGTAGCAGGCGATGTAAAGGGTAGGATAAGTGGGTTTTTTCTTTGTGGGGGACTGTGGGGTTTGAGTGTTGTGGCCCAGTTGTTAGTGTACTTGCTTAAGAGGATTATTTCCGTTTTCCTTTTGTTTATCAATGCATTGCTCACATTGGAATATTCTTCTAGGGTGCGTTCCAGCTGTTGAGCATCATTGTTGTTAGCTATACCTGTCATGAAGTCATCCACAAAGGCTAGTATTTTGATTGTTGGTTGACCTTGTGCGTTTATGCCCATGAGGCGTGAGTCAACGACGCAAAGGAGTGGATCAAAACTGAAGTTGTATAGCAGTGGGCTGAGGAGGTCCCCTTGTTTGAGCCATCTGTGTGGTGTGATCTTGTTAGTTAGAAAGGCAGGGCCGCATACAGCCATAAAGCGCGGATTCTATAAGGAGCATTACCCAGTTTATGAATCTGGGTGGGAGTTGGCGCTTATGCATTCCTTCAGGTACGACCAACTAACGCGGTCATATGCCTTCTACTGGTCCAGGAATACCAGGGCTCCAGTTGCTTTGGACTGACATATGTTGGCGACAGAGTATATAGTGGTCCATATTGAACACCCTGGTATGAACCCAAACTGATTGGGTGATAGGGCTTTATAGGCTATTGTGCCTAATCTGGTTGCTAAAATTTTTGTAAGTAGTTTTGTATCAGTATTGGAGAGTGCAATTGGGCGTCATTTGGCCAGGTCCAGTTTGTTGCCCTTCTTAAACAGGGTTATGACATAGGAATCCTGGCCACCAGGAAGGAGGCGTGTCTCCAGCAGGCACTGGTTCATTGATGCCAATAGAAGGGGGGCGATTTGCTTGAAGTATTTTTTGTAGAATTCATAGGGTACCCCATCAGGTCTTGGGCATTTCCTACGTGGTGCAACGCGGACTGTGTCCCAGAGCTCCTCTTGTGTGATTAGGTTTAGGAGGTTATAGTCTGGCGGTGCACTTTGCATTCCAGCGGTGTGTATAAAATCTTTACTTTTTGGGGGTCAGTTGGGGTGTCACAGTATAGTTTGGTGTAGTAGCAGGGTACTTCCGCCTTGACATCCGCTGTGTCAGTTGCCACAGTGCCGTCATCTTTGCAGACCTGTGTGCATGTGGGCTGGTTGCTGCTGGAGTGGAAATGGTGTAAGAAGTATGTTGAGCAGGTTTCGCCTTCTTTTATGAGCTTACCTCTTCTTGATACTTTGATTTAGTGCTGGTGTACAAAGATGAGAGCGTTTAGGTGGGCGGATATTTCCGCCCACTTGCGCCCCCAGTTGGGGCTATAGCCAGACTTTGGGGTGTTGAGCTCAAGGTGGTCCAGTTCCGCCAAGGTGCGCCTAATTGTGGCTGTGTTAGCGGTGTACTTACAAAAGGTGAGATAGCAAGTTTTATTTATTAGTTAAACTTTGAAATTTGCCTAGGTTTCAATAGGATCTGATACAAATGGGGTTGCGAACTTTGGGTTCATGGCCTCATGTTTGATTTAGTCAGATATTTCGCATATATTATGGTTTCTGGGTGTAGCTCCCAGAGGTTGACGCCTGTGTGGGAGTTCAGGTTGGTGAGAGCTGCACTGAAATGAGTTGGTGGTTGGAGAAATTGATCTTTTTTGTTGAGAAGTTGGAGATGTTCAGGCAGTGGGTTTTTGGAGTGAGGATGTAATCAATGCGGCTCATTGAGATGAGTGTTCCCTCACGTATTTTGGGGAGGGTCATGTGGGGAAGGATTGGTGAGTTGGGGGATGGTATTGTGTAGGCCAAGGGATGCCTTCATTGCACAGAATTTGATGTGCCCCAGTGGGTATCCACTGGGGTTAGGCCATCAGTCCATGTTGGGGTTATCCCAGATGTTGAAGTCGCCCAACAGGATGGCATCTGGTGGAAGGGTGAGTGTTGGGATGGTTTTGAGGAATAGTTTCCTCTCAGTTGTCGTGCAATGTGCATAGATGCATGCTATCAAGATTGTGTCCTCTTAGCTTGTGATCGTTACTACCAGGACACAGTCATGTAGATATGAAGAGGGGTTAGTGATTATTAATTTTTTGTTATTTTGGAAGACCACCCCAAAGTGAGACATCCATACCAATATGGATGATGAGACCCTGGCTGATAATGATCCCTCTTTCTCCTGTAGACAGTGGGTTTCTTGGATGGCTAAGATATCTGCAGGGGGTTTTTGTGGGGAGTCCATATTTTTGGCTTGGGACGCTTGAGCCCTGGTTCCCATGATGTTTAGCGTCCCTATTGACACTGAGGTGCCCACAGAGCCTCAGGAGCGGTTAGGAGGGCCATCCAGCCCTAACCCACCGTTCATTACTGCAAACTTGAACCATGTCACTGGGCCAGTCTACTCTGTGTCATTATCTGATCCCTTACCCTGTGCCAATTTCGTGCAGGTTTGTGGGTTTAGGGTTTGCATCATATTTTCCGCTCATGACTCATAGTGGTTTGGTGCAGTGTGCTGATTGGTTTCTGTGATTATGGGGTTCGAATTTGAAGAATTGGGTCCCACATTTTCGCTCATAGTGGAGCTTCTGTTTTGCTAAGTTCGCTTAATTAATACCATATGGTAATTCAGTTAAATTGTTGAGAAAATTTTCAGCTTGGGTACTCTGTTCTAATTGGGTGGCTTGGTTAATTTCCACCATGCCCTCCTCAGCTTGGGAGTTCTGTTCTGATTGGTTGGCTTGGTTGATTTCCTCTATGTCCTCCTGAATTTGGCTGGGGTTGATGGAGGAGGCCGCGAGTGATGCAGCCTTGACCGCTGCCCACTTGCAGGCCTTCTGTACCATTTTGCGTAGGTTGGGTGATACTGGGTCTATGGGGATGTATTGCCCATTCTTTCCCCAGAGGAAGTGATAGTTGCTGTCAATTATTTTGGCGAAGTCTTCGTCATCTTCATCCATGGTGTTGTCACAGAAGTCTGGAGCCAAAATGTCCTCCTTCATGGAGAATGCATGTTCCTTATGCCCCAATGTGGTGCAGTGGTTGCAGATAGGTGGTGCGCGTTCCAGTGTGATGTGGAATGCCTTTGACACTCCCCCATCCAGGAGGTGAAACACCGTTGTGTGTGGGATTCTTGTGAGGTCTGCGGCCACCTCAGGGACTGGGTTGATCATGGTGATTTCCTTTCATGTGCACAGGTTAAGCATCAGGTGAAAACGCTGTAGCTCACGTTGCTTAATTTCTCCATAGCTTTCGAGTCCATTTTGGAGCTCCTCCTCAAATACCTTGCAGGGAAGGTTGGTAGTGAGCGAGTTGAAGGAGATGAACAAAATGTTTGATTTGTTCCATCTGGTGAGTGCAGTGTGCACAATTTGTTTGCCCTCAGGGAGGGCAATTTTGATGCAGACTTTTGCAGCAGCGTTTGCATCTTCTTCAGTTTCAAAGTCATATTGATCCAGCTGCAGTGGATAGTATGGGTGGTAACGTAAACTGCATGGGGGAAAAGGGAGGCCTGTGTCTCGTCCACTTTCTCCCACAGAGTTGGAGACTTGACCCCTAGGAGAAGTAAGAGCCCATGCTCTACCTTTGATAGGGTTTGGGCATACTGGATTTCCATTTATAGGTTTTGTGTACATAGTAAACTCCACAAACCTGGACGGTGTCTGAGTTTGTCATTTCTTGGTGGTATTGGTTCCCAGTTCCCCTCCAAGGGCGTTTCATGCCCTTTGATGCAACGTTTTTCCTTTGCCTGATATGCTTTCGCCCAGTTTAATTGGGATTTGTTGAAATTGCCCATCTCTCCTATGTGATTATTATATTTGCTGTCCAAACTCAAATCATAGAAACTAATGTTATCATTACGGGAAAATTGTAATGTAACTTCCTTATATTCTCATTTTTATATTATATATTTTTCTTTCTTTTATTATTTTTCAATTCTATCCACCCTGGCCAACCTATGATGGAATGCAAGGGTTATTAGGGCGTTTTACTTGTTTCTAATTAGTGACCCTACCCAACTACAAATGCAATTTAGCTGGAAACTGACAGATTGATCTTTTTGCCAGGTTATAATCCAATTGAATTTAGCCATGATATCAGAAAAGGTAAAGTATTGTCTCTTTGCTCTGGAGGAAACTGATCAAGAGCCATCTGCAGTGTCCTGATATGCCACATATAATTTGAATATTATATGTGAAATTAAGCTGTATCACAAACTTGGTAATTAGTGACTTAAGACCTTCATTATCAGCTTTTGGCTATTAAGTTGGTTTGTTCTCCTCTTGGCCCTATTATTCAGTAGTTAAAGCATTTCTTTCTCTCATTAAAATGGCATGGAGGACTATTGGGAAAAATTGAATTTTGTGTAAGCTTTGAATCTGATTTAAGTAGATTTTCCATAACCTGAGGTGAAGGTTTTTCACCAGAGGACTTTCCACCATTGTCTGGGTTTCTGAAGTCTGAACTTCCACTTAAGTATAAATCTTTTGTTGTTGAGGGAAGGGATTGTTTAGAGTAATTTTAGCATTAGATTCATATTAAACAATTTTCTGCCTGCTTTGAAGGAATTAATTAAATTATTCCTTCTTCAATGTTAAATTGAAGACATAAAAATGTCTTAGGCGCATCATAAGTTTTTATCCTGTAGTTTTATACTTTATTGAAAATCCTGAGGGTTGCAAGCTGAAATCCATTGTAAATAGTTTAATAAGCCCTGTAGTGTGTTTGATGCCCCCTGTAGTGAGCACTAAATTGTTAACTTTTAGCCAATGGTCAAGCTAAATGACTTAACAAAGATAATTGAGGATATATACTCAATTTATAGATGAAACTCCTGCATGAAATCAGCAAAAGATACTCTGATGATCCTCAATAAAAACCAAGTAACTCCAGTACACTGACAATTCTAAGTTCACTGGTTGTAACAAATATGAGATCTTCTGACTTCATAATAAAAATAGGAAACACTCCTAATAATTGGGGACTACTTATCCAGAAGATATAACCGAGTTACTTCTATTCAGGAAGTATAAGCGCACACAACTATCCAATTTAGATGTTAGACAGGAAAACAACCACAGGAAGACAACAGATGGATAACAGTAATAAATAGACTATAACACAGTAGTTATCATTTATTAAAATGCTGTTTTTAATCAGCCAGGCGCCAGTATTATGTACCTCTTTGGCATTATCTGGCTGAACTCATCTAATAGATGAGTTCATTCATACTATATTAATACTCTGCTGTTCATAGCAATAATCATGAATAAATCCTCAAGTCAATTCAGACTATTAATTGACTAAAGTAACAATAATTTCAGCCTGACTGATGGTAATTTTAAAATCATAAACAGGATAAATCTGGATGCAGAATTTGTCCCAAAATCTTCCCATTTAGCTGTCATAATTCGTTTAAATAACAACTGATGGAGATAAAAATATATGAATAATAAACATGACGCACCCCTAATTGAGACGTCAGCAGGCCTCTCATAGCACTAGGTACGCCCTATTTGGTCTGTCCATGTTTAAGTGCTTAATAAATCTATATCATTAATCAAACCCAAAATTACGCCTTAGTTTAATAATATTATTGCACTAATCTATGAGGTGCAATTCATTTAATGCTGTGAGCCACTTTGCACCCAAGTGGTCTCATAATTGGGAATAAGATATTATCTCATGGCTATATATAGCTTGGATAATTGGGAAATATTGGCAATCTAGTTATGGAGGTTTAGATGTGATTTGATTAATAAGATTATGCTGATAAAATGGGAAAAATCAGGTGATCCATTAATGGGGTGATCTATCATCATTAATGGTTGCCTCATAGGGTTTACTATTCAAGTCACCCAATAAAAATCTAATAAAGATTAATGCCAGTGCTTAGCCGAGTAGTCAGGGTGTGGTGATATCATCAATCAATAAGTCCCACAACTATCTCCCCGTGGATCTTATTATAAAATCATCAAAATTGTGATGTCATTAGGACTGTGGATGCTGTTGTAGGTACTAGAGTACCCCTTATGAAAGCCAAGTTTTTTTTGGCGTGTCAGGTATATGATATAATAACCCAGCCAATTAATACCGCTGTTATGTCATTGACCTAAGATTTGTAATTCTGAGCTCTTCAACAGCTAAAAAATGCTTATATGGTCTCATTCACTCTCTCCTGACATGCTGGTCATGGGTAGCGTTGATCAAAGCCATCAAACAAGTACTTCTTGTTTAGGTGGCACAACCAATTTCCCTCCCCCCCCTCAAATGCACATCCTGCAATGTAACAATGATAGGACTACTTCCTGCCCTTCAGAAAAAGTGGCTCACCAAGTACTGGGAGTTCTAGCGGAACCTAAATTGCGCGCCACTTTAAATGGAACCACAAAGGCCTCAGAAAAATCAGCAATCCTTGGCACTATTGGACGCCTTGGAAGGCGAAGCCAAAATATGGGCCTGAACCATGTTGTACCAGAGCTTACACTTAGGGGAGGTACCTCCCTCATTTTCACAATTTGTTTTGTCTATGGTGGCCACTATAGCATAGAGCTACAACTCCTATTTCAACTATTCTAACGGCGAGGTTTAGCTGAGAGTTTAGATGACCACATCAAGGCTTTCCACAACTAGCAAATTCCCTCCAACTCTTAAAAACATTGTCATTGCTGCGTTCTGGGCTTCCGTTAACCAGGGAGCGGGCTCCCACATGGCATGGTACAAGGTACATCAAACTTTGGTGAGAGCCTACAAGATGACCAAGCATATCAAGGTCTGCCCCAGAATCAGAGGAACCAAGAAATCACTCACTCATAAGTCATACCACTTCTATACCAAACCAACCACATCCACCACCAAGGATGTAAAACTTGAATCTTTCAATAATGAGAAGAAACTTAAAAGAAAAACAGATAGGGAATAATGCCCGGAAATTGATGACGAAGACAATTCCATTACAGCGGAAGCAAGCCACCAAAATATATCCACAAATGCACAGGAAGTGCTTACCCTTGCTCCTTACGTTCCCCCAATGCTTTAGAATAGTAAGGTCACGGAGCTGTCGCCCTCACGTTTCACAACTATAGTACAGTTTTTAAGACCACATACCATGGTCAGCCCAAGCCCCATTCAAGCGAATTCCCCAATCAACAACTGGATGACCTAAGGTTCTTGGCAGTTCAGTCCAACCTGAACGGACCTAGACTTATAGACCTCATCAGCGAAGTGTCAAAAAGACCCCCAGGCACCCTTATTATTCTTTTAGACATGAAGGCCCCAACATTGTCCCCCTACCAACTTGAGATAATGGAACGACTTGAAGATCATAGCCATAACTGATAATCAAAGATCTCAGCCACATACGCCCATTGAAGTATTCATCAGATTCCACATTGGCCCCATTGTCATATTACTGTGTGACAGAAATGCCCTCCCAATCTTTCAACAAATTTTAGGTTTATTCTAAGGTGGCAGCAGAAGAAAATACGGCACCTGGAGTATGCACCATGAACAGCTTTGATTATTTAGATTGTGATTAATTCTTGCTCACTAAGGACATTAAACTCAACTCAAGACACGCCGTTGTTAAAGCCCTAATTGACACAGGAGCTTCATTGAACTTTATCGATCTCAAGATGGCACAAGCTTTAAATATAGCAGTCACCACGGGGGCTTTCATCACGGGGCTTCTAGGGTACTAATGGTCACCCTACCCTTATGTGAGCTGTTGAATTTTTCAGCCCACGTTCATAGATTTCATGCCAATTTTCAGCGATTCTGGACCTACTCCATCCCATGATATTGTGAGTAAGATGGTAACACTGACAGTTAATTACAATTAATCTTGAGCAAAACACTCTCACCTTCACAACCTTCTATCATTCTGGCAAAATTCCGCTGCTCCCTATGCTGGTGAATGGGAATGCTTTGGCAGCTACAATGGAATACTCCACCTTTGATGCTATAGCTAACCTGCCCACAATGCACTTAGTAATTGAACCCTACAAAGATATTTTTGATGTGTACAGGGCGATCTTCTTGCCACCCCACTCCAAGTTTGATATTGCCTTCCGCTTGATGGTGATTTTTATCAAAATCAATTGGCCACTTTATCCATACACTGCCGTTGAGGATCAAGCCTAAAATTTTGATCAATGAGATGTTGGCTAAGGGATTGTTAATTATAAAAACCTTGTTGGTGTCATCTCCCATGGTATTTACTCAAAAACCTGATGGCACCCTGCGGCCTTGTGTTGACTATGGCCACCTAAACAACGTTACAGTGCCTGATCTATACCTGCTCCCACTGGTGAGCATATTCTTTCAAATGATTTCTAGGTCAAATGTGTTTTCAAAATTGGACTAGCAAATGCATTCCACTAGTTCCAAGTGAAAGAGGCTCAAGAATGACTGACAGTTATCTGAAATCGACATGGAATATACCAGTTTAGGGGCATGCTATTCAGGAAAATTGCCCACCATTTTCCAGAAGGTTATTGACTACATGCTAGGCGACCTCCACTTTATGAGCACAGTGGCATATATTCACGACATAACGGTTCACTCCTATTTCAGAACACCATGAAAAGGACTTAATGGCGGTGGCTGTCCCTTGCAACAAGTGGGTCTTCATGTGAAACTTTCAAATGCAGATCTTTAAAGTATAAGTACAGTTCCTTGAAACCTAGTACTTAAGGATGGACATGTCATCGCCTCCTCAAAGCTAGAAGCTATATGGACATGGGCAACTATCACCACCCAGAAACAGCTTTGCAGTTTTCTGGGATCTATTACTCACTTGAAAAATTCTCCCTGGCAATCTCAGAACTGGCCGCCCCCCTATACCCCCTAAAGGACAAAAAATATGCCATTTGTTTGGTCATAGGAATATCAGCGGTTGTTTGAGGCTAAAAAAGAAGTTTTTACCTTGTCACCTGTTATGTGGCATGCTGACAGAGAAAACTTTTCATTGTAGCGTGTGATGATTCTAGAACAGTTTTGTGGCAGTACTGCTACAGGAACATGATGGCTGCGAACACCTGGTAACATACTTCTCTAGAAAATTAATGGCGGTGAACGCTTGTGGGCAATCTAAGACAAAGATTTGGCAACCCATAGAGTGGGCAATGATCCACTATCAATATTTTCTTCAGGGAGCGAATCACATGATGACTGTGCACACAGACCATAAATCACTCAAATATCACTGCAAAACACATAAGTTAACGCACCAGCAGACCAGAACGCACCGTGACCTCCTTAGCTTTAATTTTAAATATGAGTTTGTTAAGGTTTTAATACATATTACCAGAAAATCTTACCAGGAGCTTGCACAATGGATCTGTTCCCATAGAGGATATTACGTTAGTTATAGTGATTCCTCAAGAATAAGCTTTACTAGAGACACCAGTGGAATCAGCAGTCATCACCAAAATCACAGCCCCCCTCAACCGTCAAAACCCACCTCCAAGCCCACAGTCAAACCCACTGCCAACCCCATAGGCCTCTCTCAACATGGTACTCCCAAAACAAGCCCAACGATCAACTCCAAAGGCTCTCTTTTGGATGACATACGTGATGCCCAATCAGGAACACCTGAAAGACAGTCTGTCATGATTCTGATATGACTGGATGATAAACCCTAAGTCTTTATGGTGGAATGGATAGAATCTGCTGAGTTTGATACAAGTTATTATCATTTGAGCGCCTCAAGATGAGGCGATATTAGGTCGTTGTGAAAATTGCCTCAAATTAGGTGATTGTGATATTAATGAATAAAAATTGCTGGAACCAATGAGATACAGCAATTGAATTTCTAAGCCAAGGAAGCAGTGTCATCCAAAGTTTCTAAAAATATAGGAAAGATGAGATGGTTGGGGAAAGGAGGTTGTTATTAGTTTAGAGTGAGTGGAACAGCAAGTATCTGTTGTATTTATTATTAAATAAAAGAGTGTGGTGGGAGCAAGTGCTCCATATTTATTAAATAGTTTATTATGTTGTTTCAAGGACTCTGATCATCATATCATTGGTCCTATTGCTCAGTGGTCTGAACCCTGTGCAAAAATCCTTTATGGCTTATCTTAACAATTCAGCCAATTTTATAACAGTGGTGCTCACTACAGGGGCCCATTGATCAATCACAAAAACTGATAAAAAATTCCTCAGTCGCTGGCCAAGTCATATCAGGCTTGCTTTGGCAAGGAATCTTCCTGGGACACTGCAACTGTTGAATATGCAGAACTCAAGCTTGCCCTGGATGCTGTGCTTAAATGGAAGAAACAGTTCCTGCAGGAGGTTTGTGTTAATAAGTTGCCTCCATTTGAGTGTGATGGGAACATCCATGGATTCTTTAAGCGAGTTTGCAGTTGAAGGAGCTTTAGATCAGCTTAAAGCTCATTTAATAATGTCCACTCTGGATGTCGGAAACACCAACCAAGTTACTTGCTATCTGCCCAACAGTTCCGTTACCTACCAAAAAGTGAAGGATATTGTGCTGTGGTTGTTTGGAGGAACTTCAAGGATGGCGCAGCGGAAGGCTGAGTTCTTAACCATTGGGTTTCAGCATAATGAAACCCTCACCACGTTTGCTGATCAATTTACAGTGGAATCCCATGTGTTAATTGGGGAAGGGACTTTAACCAAATCTGACATATATTTAGCATTGACCTCCGCAATGAAACCATACCATGAGCTTTTTAATGCCATGTCTCCATATATAGAGGCTGATGCACCCTTGCTTAAACTCATTCGAATTTTACGCCATCTATCTGCTACCTTCCCTCAGCCCAATATAGAGCAGAAACCTATTGCCTCTGCTGCCAGCCTTTCTTATTTGGAGAACTATCCCTCCCTGTTCAGCATTCGTTTGATAACCCCCAGTCTTATTATCGATACATGCTTTGCTTCTAACCAAGTTGCCATCAGCTGTTCACCTATTGGGAGGGGCCTGTTTACACTGCTTGACCCCAGTCCAACTTTTGGGGTGGCCCATTTTACAACAATCAAAGACTCAAGTCTTATGGGGTCAATTGCTTTTTGTGCGGTTGCTCTGGGCACCTGGCTAGAAGTTGTCTCAATCATTGGGTCCATTACCTACTGCAGAAGCAGTACAATCAGGGAAAAGTCAGAGCAGAGTAGAGATGGGACCCTCTACCTCCGCTATTATGACTCAAAATGTACCACCTGAACCTATCCCTGTATATTCAGCTGAAGTTCCTCAGTATGACGACGCCTTTATATATAAGCAGCCAGTTGGAGGGGTGAATGTGCTGACACGAGCACAATTCATGGACATGGCGGAAGCAGGCCCCCGGGAGCAATCAAAGCCTTATGCTTGTCAAATGTTTGATCAACTTTCTACAGATGAACCAGATCCATTAGCTGATGCGCTTCTCTTAAGAGGGTTAAACGCGGCCCTCCCTGCGGACACTATTGTTAAAAAATACCCTAAAATCAGGGAGGGTATTATGAGCTTCCTAGGGAAATGAGATCTATTAAATGTCCACGTTTTAAATAATCAGAATGCATCTTACTCTGAGTGTACTTAATGTTATACTGTTGTAGCAAAAACCTGAGTTTGTGCGATAATTGATACAAGTGCCCCAATCAACATAGCGTCCACAAAGTTGATGGTGAAGTTGGAATTAAAGTCTGACACGGAGTATCATATGGTGTATGGGACTATAGTGCAAAAAGCACGGTCTCTGAAGAAGCATACAGCTTGCTACCCTTGCAGTTTGGGTCAATTGTCATTGTAGCTCCAGCTATAGTGCTATTGAACAATAACTATGACCTGTTATTCAGAACTGCTTTTATGCTCCACTTCAGGGCCATTGTTGATATGACAGCTGAGACCTATGAAATTTTGGGGCAGCGGATCCCAATCTACTTCACTTCCAGCGGAATGCCAAAGGATCCAGTACACATGGGTCACATTACCTTGCATATGGTGATGGGGTGGTTTCAGTTTGCTACCATTGACTAAAGAGCAGGACCTGGGCTCTTCCTCATCAAATTTATGAATATCAAGGGCTACCGCATAGAGATTCTGGCCCTATATCTATTCCCTCTGGACACCAAGTAATCATAAACACCGAGTTAAAGGTGGAAGTGCCTGCTAGGCTATATGGGGAGGTGATTGGGCCCTAAAAGCAATCATGGCTTGAGCCCCACGTGGCCCCAGGCATTATCCTTCCGGTGCATTGGGAGATCAAGGTCTTGGTAGCAAATCTTCAGGACAAACTGATGCAAATCTGCTGACACCAAATAATGGCATTATTAATCTCATCCCAGTTGAAGATGTCCTTCAAGTTCATGAGTTCGGTTCACTGGATGAATTTGGTCTGCCCATTGAGCCACAGCTCAGTGTAATGGTGGTTGTACCGTGTGAAAATTAATGGGGTTAATGGAAGACCACAAAGATCAAGCAGAAGCCTTATTTCAAAAATACAAAGAGATCTTTGCTGTTGATGATCATGGTTTAGGGTGCATATGAGGAGTGATCCATCGAGTGGACACTGGGGATCATCCCCCCATCAGATCTTGGCCAATCCGCCGATCTAGAGCAGCGGAAGAAGTTGTCACAGCAGAAATTGATAAACTGTTGGAGCAAGGAATGCCTGAACCTTCAAAGAGCCCATGGGCTTCTCCTGTCCTTATTGTCAAAAATAAGGATGGTACCAGCTGGGTAGTAGTAGGCTACCACAAGCTCAACAGCATTACAAAAAAGGACTCATACCCCTTTCCACAAACTGACGATGCAAAGGACCGGTTGGGAGGAGCTTGTTACTTCTCCACAATGGATTTGATATCTGGATATTGGCAGATCAAGTTGCCTGCAGTGGAACAGGAGAAATGCGCCATTATCACATCAAAAGGGCTTTTTCAACCGACGTGTATGCCACAAGGGCTGTATAATGCCCCAGCTACATTCAAACAGTCGAAGGACATTATTTTTGGCAACTTAAAGCTGTCATACGTTCTTGTATACCTTTACAATATTAACGTTTCCTCCCGCACGTTTTCTGAGCACCTTAACCATCTGGAAGAGGTATCCGCTGGTTGGCTGAGGCCAACATCAAAATAAAGCCCCATAAATGCCACTTTTTCAAGGATCAGTTAAAGTAACTCAGGTTTGTGGTTGATGCACAGGGCTGCGGCCTCACCCAGCCAAGGTGGAGGGCCCTCAGATGACTACACCAAACAGCAAGCGAGATATAAAATTAATTTTAGGAATGGTCAGTTTCTATCGCCACTTTATACCTAACTTTAGTTGTATTGAGGTCAGTTGTTTGAGTTATTAAAAAAGGACGCCATGTTTAAATGGATGGAACACTATCAACGCTCCTTTAAACACTTTGAACAGCACTGATCAATGCGCCAGTGCTATAATACCCAAATTTTGAAAAGGAATTTATTGTACAATTGTCTGCATCTCTATTCACTGTGGGAGCAGCTCTATCCCAAAGAGATGATGAGGTTAGGATCACCCAGTGGCGTACTGCAGTTGAAGCCTGGATAGCCACAAACATACTTATCTATGTCTAAGTGGGAATGTTTAGCGGTGATAATATTACAAGCAATTAAGAGTATATTTGCATGGTGTAAAGTTTAAAGTTGTAACGGATCACACATCTTTATGATGGTTGCAGAACCTTAAAGAGCCTGAGGGACGTCTAGTCTGATGGGCCCTTAAACTAAAGGCTTAAGCCTTTGAGATCCTTCACCAACCAGGAGCAAAACACCAGAATGCTGATTGCTTGTCGAGGCTACCAACTACTGAAGTTACGGCAGATCTGAAAGATATTATGTACAACAATATGCTCAGCGGAAAGTACGATGATGAGCCACCACAAGTCATAAAGGCTTTGAATGAAATGCGGGCTGATACTTTCCGGTGAAATGGTGAGTTGTACAAGTATATTGGTGATTCCGCGGTGAATTTTCTGCAACCCTCAACGCAGCCTAACATTATCATGAGTGCACATGGGGCAGTCGGGCATGGCGGTGTGCGCAAGATGTTGGAATTATTGCGGCCTTGGTATTACAGGGAAAGCATGAACTTCAATGGCTTATTAATATCTCCTCCTGCCACCAGTGCCAAGTGGAAAAGCCGTTCTTCCAGAAGACCTTATACCAGTTAGTGAAGCTGCACTTCGCTTGGCATACAGTTTCCATGGATCTCGTTGGCCCTCTGCCAATGGGACTAACCGGTCCAAGTACATTTTGGTGGCAATTGAACACTTAACTCGGTGGGTTGAAGCAAGGGCGATACGAGATTTAGGGGCAGTCACATTGGCCAAATTCATAATGGAATGCATTATCAGCGGCATGGCTGCCCTCAGTTCCTCCTTACTTAAAATGGAACTAACTTCACTTCCCACATCATCCCAAAGCTTAACAAGCTAATGGCCATCCAAGTGGTTTTGACAACCCCATACCACCCCAAATATAACAGGATGGTTGAGTGAGTCAATGGGACCTTATTGAACATATTCTTTAAATTAGTAGCAGATTGACCCTCAGATTGGAGTTCCCTTTTTCCACCGTCATCTTCACCTATGATATCAGTTATCATTCTGCCACAGGGAAGAGTACCTTCCAATTACTATCTAAATAACACCCTGCCCTTCCAGCTTTGCTATACTCCTGTGTAGAAGATACTGCGGAATGGATCCCCTATATTATTTGATGACCCTAGCTGATACATTAATCAACATTGCAAACTAAAGCATACTCGTTCAGTTTAGCCAAGAAGATTAGGATTCAAGCTGATGATCAGTTATGGAGTAGCTGGTTAGCCCAGCTCAAAGATGTGGACATGGTTCTATTCCATGATCAACATGGCTTCAGGCAGAAGAACAAGTTGGCCAATATCTGCATTGGGCCGTTCAAAGTTATTAAAAAGACAGGTATGGATGCATATACTATAAAGGATTACATGAGCGGTCAGATCAACAACAGAGTTGTAAAAATTTACTTGAGGGAATATTATTGGCAAACAACCCTAGTAATCTTTTTACTGCACAGGTTCAGTTTTCTTGTGCACTTCGTCGCATTATATAAGATATTAGATTATCGGACAATAATAGTATGATGACTATTATCCATAGTTAAGTATGAATTTTTATATCTCAGCCCAACACTCGGCCAGTATTCCCAATTAAATACTTAAGATGTTGTGATCTAGGGATTCGTTACCTCGTTCTGTCCAACCTGATCTTCGCTGAAATTCCCTGGCGACAGTCTCTTCAGTCCAATACACAGTTGGCAGCAATCCCCAATTGTGTCTCCATTTTTCTCTAGATCTCCGCTCAGATCTTTACTCTTTTCACTAAGAGTCTTCCAATTATCGCACACAGCAATAATATCCTTGAGAAATAATAGCTCAATTGAAAGCTGATAATAGTTTACTCTTAAATTATATACAGTATGGAAACAGTAGAACTATATGACCCTGTTCTCATTAATTTTTTTTCAATATAAGTGATTCCTAGGGAATTTTTTAGTGGTGATTCAGTCATCTAACCCTTGGTTGACACCTCTTCAATGAAACGGCAGCCATTGCCATTAAATCACCCATCCTCATCTCAGCAGCGATGGTCTTCCCCACCCTGGCTAGGATTCCGTCATTGGACATCAGAGAACTAAACGGAAAGAGTTGGAAAATGTGTCCCTAACATTTTCCTCTTGATCCAAGTGAACCAACCATATTTGGCTAACGATCTGCTTAGGTAATGGGACTTACTACCTATTAAGGCAGGTCACGCACCAACCAATTGATTTGCTTTTTGTAGGCGGCATCACTCACCTCACAACTTGCTATTCATTCCCAATCAGTTGGTGATGAAACCCAACCAATCCCAATACGTACACCTGATAGTTAATCACTATCAGATGCCCCTATTTTGTCAGCAACTCCGCCTGATGAGATCTTAAGTATTCGTCCAGATTAATCCCTGACGGATATGAACAGGCGAATACCCCAAATCCCCAAAACGTAGTTACTCTGAAACTTGGTCCAACCAATTGCCAATTCACTTCGCCTTAAAGAATTATCCCCTAGCGATTCCTGGTAAACTACAGGCTGGGAATATGGGCAAGAATCCCAACATATCCACCCTCTTGCCTAGATTTCAAGCGAGAAAAGGACCAGGGCATGAGGACACCACTTTGGACACTCAGTAAAATACTTAATAGGCTCAAGTGGAGTACATTCATTAGTACTCAACGCTGCTCAGGATGACCTTTGGCATGTGGTGCTCTTCCTCTTCCTCCTCGCTACCACCTACTCAGAGTGTGGCCCCCATGATCTACTGTCATGCTGGGCTGATCGATTTACTCATGATGATATTAGTACCAGGATCCAGTTTTCCCCCCGTCAGGGAATATGACCCACTGTCATATTCAGGATTCTTATCCTGGCGTCCTTGATTTCCTGATTTTCTCCTCGTCCTAGACAGGAGACTCTTGCCGTCAATGTTCGTTTTGTGGCCCAATTAAGAATACTTATTTTTATTCGCCCTTGTTATTTCTCTCATAACCTCTTGGCTCAAGTCATTCCTAATTCCTCGCTTGGAGAGCTTATCCCATTAATTTTGAGATTAATTTCTCTGAAATTGGAGCTTAATGGATTGTAGGGTGGATAGTGTCAACTTACATATAAGTTTGATATCCCCCTCTTGTCCAGTTCATATGTCAAATTCTGAGTCGCAATACTGGCAGATTCTGAATAGTTTGTCTGATCAAGACCTCCGTCTCTTCCAGCAGATGAGTCAGAATGCATGGCGGAACCTCTTCTATGGTCCTTCCAGGACTCATACGCCTATTCTGGCGCCAGCAGCTAGTCCTTTCATCGAATTAATGGAAATGGTAACTAATCCCTCTGAAACCAGGCTTGCAATCATTATAAATAACTCTCAGATGATTCTTCCTCTGTCTTCAATTCCAGAGTTGGATTTCGAAACTCTCCTGGATTTGGCTCCTTTTGCTGATGCACCAACCATCATTGTAGATGCTCCAGAGATTATGCCATTTGCTCTTGATTGCTCATTTCTTGCTGGGTCAGACCTGCTTCCTGAGTTCCTCTTCCAACTCTGACAATATTACAAACCTGCTGTCTGGGCTACTGAGCTCACCATCAGTAACAGTATTTATTTTGATCTCTTCTACTCTGAACTCCAGGACCAAGTCACCAAGGCTTTGTCCCTAGTGCTGAATCCCTCTGATCTTGATAACATTCTGGATTGGGATACTGCCGCTTATGTTTTGCTTTTCTGGCCAAGTTCTTCAAAGTTGGTCCAAAAAGCTTCAGGCCTCTCATGGGTTTTACCACTCCTTCAGCTTTAGCTTCTGAGAAGCCCGTAATTGTTGCTTGCAGGATGCCATTCATTTCCTGAATGACTATCTCTTCACCAGAACTTCCCATTGGTATCTTCCACTGATGGCGTTGGTAGGGGGCATGATTTGGCAACCCCATCAAGCATCCCTTGTTTGCTGCCAGCCCATATGTCTGGTGTTCTTGATGAAGCCTGTCGTCAGGCGCTCAAGACTAATCTTCCAGCTCCGGTACCATATCAGGATTACTTGGGGTTATTTGCCAATTGCCTCTTCATATACTGTTGCTTTCCTCCCTGCTCCAGGGTTTTGCAATTGGCTTCATCTGACATCTCAATTTCCTTCCCCTAGTCACATTCTTGCAGGGCTCCGCGTCCACTCAAATAATATGGTTTTGTGTAGGTGTAGCCCTCGCCAGCATCTGATCTCACACCGATTTTGATGGGCTGTTCATTCCTACTGCGATCCATCCTCCCTCCCCCAAGAAGCAACATAGGCGGGATTCATCCCCGTATTGAGGACAATTATTAAAAATTAAAAATCATAAACTTATATTGGTTTTTCTCTGTGCGGTTATAACTTTTTTTCCCAAAATCTTTTATCAATCCTTAATATTTTTATTCTTCTTTTTCCATGGGACATGAACTTGTTCTAGTTCAGAGGTCCATCTTATTATTATTATTTTTTCCCCCAAACTGGGTCCCAGATACTTAAACCTTCCAGTTTTCTATGGTTCAGAGGTCCTTTTTTCAGACTTAACCATCTAGATTGTTTCAGAGGTCCTTTTTTCGGACTTGACCTAATCATCAGGACTTGACCAACTTAATGGTTCATTGGTCCTTTAGTTACTCTTTTAATCTTTTCATCGATCCATTGCTTCAGATACTTAGCTTGGACTTGATTCACAACTCTTCCATCCAAGAGATTCTTGATGGAGTAGGCATCAGTTGCCATCTTGGCAATAACTTCAAACGGACCTGACCACAATGCATCTAGTTTGTTTCTTCTTCTGAAACCATGCATATCACAATAGGCTACTCTTTCACCTATTTGATATTCTGTTAAGGCCAGTCTATTCTTATTGTCTGTTGATTTCTCTCATATCCTTTTCTTTAATGTAGTATCAAATGCTTGCAATTGCATATCAATTAGGATATTTATCAGTTGATTTAAGTACTGTTTGACACTCATCCCTGACGTTGGTTCCACCACTGAGTATAAAATCAGCGGCAACGCAGCTTTTTCTGTACAACAACTCAAGTGGCATTTTTCCTATCACTATATGATGGCCGATATTGTAGGCAAATGTCACCAAACTCAGGTACATTCCCCATGCGGAAGTTATTCCTGCAACCAGCTTCCTCAGCGTCACAGCCAGCATTCCATTCACCCTTTCTACCAGTACATTATTCTCCGGCCAGTAGGGTACTGACATGACTCCTCTGATACCTATTATTTCATTCAATCTTGGGATCACATGAGATGTGAAGTTGGTCCCAATATTGCTAAGCAGGACCTGCGGACATCCATGTCAGTATACTACTTGATTTAGGATGAACCTAACGGTGCTGGTAGCATCTACTTTTGTTAGGTCCTTCATCTCAACCCATCTCATCAGATGGTCAATGGCAACTATGATGTACTGACTCCCCCTGTGCTCATTGTCAGCGGTTCCATCACATCAATGGACACCGTGTGCCAGGCAAATCCAGGGCGGACCAATTGGTATACAGTTGTATTCTTATGTGGTTTATGCAGCTGGCACTCCACGAAACAAGCTAGATAATCAGCAACATTGTAGTTGATGGATTCCAAGTAATGGTACTGGTGAATATGATCAGTTGTTTTCCTCAGGTCTCCATGCCCAACAACCTTGTGAGCTGTTTGCATGATAGCTGCTCTTTCCAATGGCTTCAGGAATAATAACCTCTTCCCGTTGATTGTCATAAATACTTGTCCATCCATGGTCTTGGTGTTTTCCATCACTTTTCTGAAGTACACCTTGGATTTCTCAGGGCTCGTTCCTGAATTTTCCATTGAACATTCTCTGGAATAGCTCATCCGCCTGCTGGTATACCATCTGGGCCAGTGGTAACTGCAATAAGCCATCCACATTCTGGAGAGATTCCCCCACTCAGTGGACAATCTCATAATTGTAAGCCTGGAGCTTAAGTGCCCATTGGGCCAGTCGTCCTTTGGGCTCTCTCAAATTGTGAAGCCAACACAACAAAGAGTGGTTCATCACCACCTTAAAGTGCGTTCCATGGTTGTACACCTAAAACAGCTTACATGCATGAATGACCACAAGGCATTCACGCTCAGTTATGGTGTAGTTCCTCTCAGCAGCTGAGAGTGTCCAGCTCACATATGCCACTGGATGTTTGTTCCCAAGTTTGTCTACTTGGCTTAGTATGGCGCCGATCACCATCAACAAAGCATCAGTTTGAATAATAAACTCTCGATTGAAATTTGGATCTTTCAGAATCAGAGAATCTATTAAATACTGGCATAGCTCATTGAAGGAGTCCTGGGCCTCTTAGTTCCATATGAATCCTTTTTTGAATCCTTTTAATAGATGGAATAAGGGATCAGCTATTTGGGCAAAGTCCCGAATAAATCTTCTAATAGACTGATACTCTTGGCAACTCATTCTGGCAATCTCATTTCGTCCTGATCAGCAAATTTTCCCCAGTATTGACCTTGTGAATCACATCTCTTGTGCATCCCAAATCATGGTTGTTTTTGGGCGAATACTCTCCGATACTTTTCAACAATTTGAGCACCTCCTCTTTCTGGCCTTCTGACAGGTCAGCGAGTTGTTCTTGATCAACCAATAGGTTGATACTCTCAGTTACCCCGGCCAATAATTCCATCTCAATGAGAGTGCAATTTCCTCTGTTCAACTGTCAGGATTTCTTGTCTCTTAGGTCCAAAACTCATAAACCATAAAAATCGATATTTTATATCTTTTATATCTTTTTTTATTTTTCTTTTGCAATGGGACTTGCAACCTATAAAAAGGTTCAGAGGTCCTTCTTTTCCCCTTCATCCAAACTGGGTCCTAGGTACTTAAACCTACCAGTTATCATGGTTCAAAATCTTATCCTCCAAGATTTAACCATCCATTTGGGCTAATGGTCCTCTTCTAGGACTTGACCAAAATCTCAGGACATAACCATTTAATGGTTCAGAGGTCCGCTGAGGACATTGCAACTATTTTCTCTAAGGCACAATAATTTCAATTAGTATTGACCTTCTTCACTATATGACCAGCAGCGCTAGCTCTTCACGTATAGGCTACTCTTGCCAACTTTGACAATACTCTTAATTATTAGGCCTTTAATCCAAACTGGTTATTCGTCCAACAGGTCCTAATTTCATCTCTTATTTCGGCAACTGATGGACTGGATCCTCGTATCTCATTAGCCAACAGTTCCATCAATTTTCAAATCGTTTTTCTCATAAAAACGATTTTTGGCATTCATTGCCATCTTTAATTACACAGGTCGTTCTGGCCTCGTTAGCTTCATCCAATTTCTCCTGAATTGATGAACTCATCTCCAGCAACTTCTTATCATTGGTTGAGAGTTTATTAAGTCAAACAATTTCTACACTATCTTGGATCAATCATTTTCTGTTTTGACTTCATCTCTCCATTTGTATGGCAATCTAATTCTCCTTGATTGCTTCCTATTTCATCCAATGCCTCATCTAAACACTCACTCCTCAGGACTATTTTTCAGTGGACTCATTCTCAACCCAAGTTGGCCCTGCTGACATTCTTCATCTCAAGTAGATGTCTGGTGCAACATGTTTCCTTGCAGCACTAGATAGTCCCATATCTAGGCTGCAAGTCCTTTTCCCTGGTAATGAGTATCTTCCGTTTGCTTCACTTGGAGCTCCACTTCTGAGCTGGGAAAATGCCAATGAGCGTGATCCACTTCACGTTCTATCTTCATTATAGTTACTTTCCTTAGTAACTTATTTCCAAAATTAGAAACATCTTCATAGGACATCATGCTCTAATTTCTTTTCAACTACACTCCTGTAGCGAGCACCAACTTGTAAAAATTTACTTGAGGGGTTATTATTGGCAAACAACCCTAATAATCTTTTTACTGCACAGGTTTGGTTTTCTTGTGCACTTCGTTGCATTGTATAATATATTATATTATCGGAAGATAATAGTATGACAACTATTATCTGTAGTTGAGTGTGAATTCTTATACCTTGGCCAAACGCTTGGCCAGTAAGCCCAATTAACTACTTAAGATGTTGTGATCTAGGGATTCATTCCCTTGTTCTGTCCAACCTAATCTTCGCTGAGATTCCCTGGTGACAGTCTCTTTGGTCCAACACACAGTCTGCAGCAATCCCCAATTGTGTCTCCTTCTTCTCTAGATCCCCGCTCAGATCTTTACTCTTTTCACTAAGAGTCTTCCAATTATTGCACACAGCAATAATATCCTTGAGAAGAATAGCAAAATAGAAAGCTGATGATAGTTTACTTCTTAAACTATATACTAGATGAAAACAATAGAACTATATAACCCTGTTGTCATATATACTATTTTTAAAATAAGTGAATCATAGGGAATTTATAGTGGGGATTTGGCCGTCTAACCCTTGGTTGACACCTCTTAGATGAAACAGCAGCTGTTGACATTGAATCACCCATCCTCATCTCAGCAGCGATGGTCTTCCCCATCCTGGCTAGGATTCCATCATTGAACATCCTTGAGACCTAAATGGAAAGAGTCAGAAAACGTGTCTCTGACGGTTTCCTCTTGATCCAAGCGAACCAACCATATTTGGCTAGCGACCTGCTTAGGTAATGGGACTTATTACCCATTAAGGCAGGTCATGTGCCAACTGATTGGTTCACTAGTTGCAGGCAGCATCACTCGCCTCATAACTTGCTATTCATTCCCAATCAGTTGGTGATGAAACCCGACTGATCCCAATTGGTACACCTGTAGTTAATCAATATCAGATGCCTCTATTTCGTTGGCAACTCTGCCTGATGAGATATTAAGTATTCGTCCAGATTGATCCCTGATGGATATGACAAGGCGAATATCCCAAAACCCCCAAAACATAGTTACTCTGAAACTCGGGCCAACTGATTTCCAATTCACTTCACCTTAGGGAATTATCCCCTAACGATTCTGGTATTCTAGCAGGCTGGGAATATGGGCAAAAATCCCAACAAGAGTGCATGCCAAGTTCCTCTGGGCATATGAGCAATAGGAGCCTGATCATCCAATCAAGGGGGGGTAGTGTCGCGATTCTGATATTACTGGACAATAAGCCCTAAGTCATTATGGCAGAATGTATAGAATCCTCCAAGTTTGATACGTTTTATGATTATTTGAGCGCCTCAATATGAGGTGATATTGGGTTGTTGGGAAATCTCCTCAAATTAGGCGATTGTGATATTAACAAATAAGAATTGCCAGAACCAATGAGTACAGCAATTGAATTGCTAAGCCAAGGAAGCAGTAGCATATAAAGTTGCTACAATATAGGCAAGGTGAGATGATTGAGGAGAGGAGGTTGTTATTAGTTTAGAGTGAGCGAAACAGCAAGTATTGCCGTATTTATTATATTAAATAAAAGAATGTGGTGGGAGAAAGTGCTCCATACGTATTAAATAGTTTATTCTGTTGTTTCAAGGACTCTGATCATCATATCATTGGTCCTATTGCTCAGTGGTCTAAACCCTGTGCAAAAAACCTTTATGGCGTATCTTATTGATTCCGCTGATTTTATAACACAGTCCTTAGGGGACAAGATACATGCGGTAATATGCCCATCCAGCTGATACTCACAATATGTAGGGTGATTACTTCTGTGATTGCATATGGGTGCCTTAAACTTTACGCTCAAGGGTCATAAAGGAACATCATGATCCACCAATAATGTGGCATTCTGGAGTCAAGAAAACCATCAGCCTGATAAATAGAGCGTATTATTGGAACAGATTTATGAAGGATGTGACTGCATGGATAGAGCACTGCCTGACTTTCACACAAAACAAGTCTGACAGGACATTCAAAAATGGTTTGTTACATTCACTGCAACAGGCAGCGAGACTGTGGACGTCAGTATCAGTAGACTTTATTATTGGTCTGCCCACCACCAGAGGGTCGATGCGATTATTGTGGTAGTAGAAAGATTTTAATATACACACTGTTTATATTGTGTATGACAACAACCACAGCGAAGGACATGGACCGTTTACCTGTAACACATCTTCACCATGTTTGGATACCACAAGAAGTAACAAGAGATAGATGTCTGCAGTTCACCCCAAAATCTGGGATAAATGTGCGAAATGCTACAAATCAAAGTGTGCCAACCATCGGCATGTCACCCCAGTTTGAAGGACAGATGGAGCGAACCAATTGGTCACTCAAGAAATGCCTCTAGTGTTAGGTCACTGCTGCTCAGGACACTTGAGCAGGCGACCTAGTTCTTGCTTATTTTTTCATAAAGCATCTCGTTACATGCGTCTACAGGTATGTAACCATTGTACGCCAACTTGGGGTATAACTCTGACTTCACAAATGGGCCTCAAGTATACACAAACATCCCTGAGACAGGCAGTTTCATGTCGTATCTCCAAAAATGCATCAACAAGTAAAAAGGCAGCTGACTAAAGCTTCCCAGGATGCCAAGAAGTTTTCATATTGGAAACGTAGAGCAGCTCCAGGATACCAGATAGGCGTCTGGAGATGGTGGACATGAAGAACCTCAACCTCAAAGTTCCATGTCAAAAATTGGCCTGTAAGAGAAGTGGGGCCATTTCCCATTAACAAGGTCTAAACAATGAATACTTTCATGTGGGTGCTACCGCTGAATTAGAAAATACACAAGTCATTTCATTCTTCCTCATTGTACCCTTTCAAGAAAGAGAAGCCAGAAGAAATTGAACTAATACTGATAGAGGGAGCAACGTAATTTAAGGTGGAGGAGATTCTGGGTTTGGGGTAAATCAAATGTGGGATTCAATATCTGATGGTATGAAAAAGGTAACCTGCATATGACAACAGTCAGATTTCTGCCTGAGACTGCACCACTTGGTGCAATTTAATCAAGAAATTCCACTCTAGAAACTCTGATGCCCCAGCACCTGATGCTATTAAACTCCTAACCATCGCAGCTATCAAGCTTCCCCTACAGCACAGGAATTATGCTCTAGTACGTTCTCTGGAAGGAGGAATAGGAACTATACCTTTAGGAAAGGGTAATGTAGGGCGTCCACCATGTCCACTAAATCGGACTGGATGATATACCCCTTCTGATCAAGAGAGGAAGAGGTCTGAGCATTTCTGCTGGAAAAGATAGCAGATCTGAAGGCATACCCTCAATGAACACCTGGTATCCGCCAACCCCTCATCTCAATTTTATGATCACCAAAAGGAGGAAAAGATTGACTCCACCATAAAATTTAATTAAGCCAAAATTTATGTCAATAATTGAGATAATCTGTGATGAAATCCGAACTCAAACTAATGGCTCAAAAGTGAATCTCTGACAGGGACACAAATGGTTATGTCAATCTGGAAGAAATCCATTGGACGTTAAAATTATTTTTTGTTAGGAATAATAAATATAATGCAGGAATGCCAGAGACCCAACAAGTAAGAAAAGTTCTCTAGACAAACTGCAAAAATGGCCACCCACAATGTGCAACCCACAATTTGGTGCAAAATCCTGGATCTCTGGAGAAGATTTGCGCGTACTGTCATCAGAAATGTTTACATTTCTGTCCCTCAATTCCCTAAAGTTATAAAACCAGAGCCTGCTAATGGTAGAGTGCTGGGATGTTTTATTGTATCCTTATTAAATATTTAATTCCGCTAAAGAACCTTCTGTATTTTATAAAATTCTCAAAGATTCTGGCCTCCGCAAAAGGAACCACCTTACCCAATGGAGGTCCCACGCTCATTTGTTTTAGTGATGGTCACAGCCATCTCACTGTTGATTACAGCATTAGATTCCCTCAACAAAAAACCCTTGGAAATTATCCTCTTGGAATGTCACATACTCTATCTGACCAAGGAATTGGATACTCAGATTACCAACCCAAGATGACTTATCAATCATTTGATAGGTCTGCTGTAACTATGAAGAAAACGAAAATGCCATTCCAGAAGATGCATCTATGGGGAAGACTGATGGATTTAAACTGAAGAAACAATTGTTGTTTCCTTCTATCAAGTGCATATCCATATAAATTAAGGATTTGGCCCTCATATACATCAAGAATGGACGGAACAGCCTCCCCTGCTTAATCCAGCTAGTCAGCCTTTGGTGCATAAAGTGTGATCAAGATTATTGCCTGTGCTCAGCCTGGTGGTCATGGTGGGGATGATGCTCATTGATCAATATTCCCCGCACCTATCTCCCCACTGATCTTATTCTTGTAATGAATCTGGCGCAACCTGGTCCACACATCGACATGATTAGTGAAATATCAGATTCTACTAAAAATTAGGGGTCATTTGTATAAATTTAGGTCAAGGGAAGATCATATTATTAAATGAAGTGTCAAAGATAAGAGATCTGAATTTCAGGAGCAGAGACTGATCTTGCAGAATGTGACACTGACGTTCCAAACGCTCTAAATAATTATATAAAATAAGATATCAAGTCTTCATGGACAATGATCTAGTTGTTGCTTGAGAGCATAAAGTAGGAAGGAAGCTTATTTGAGGGTTTTTAGTTGATATTAAGGTAAGGATTAGCTAAAAATTTAGTTTCATCTTCTAAGAAAATTTTTCAATTATTCATATAAACATTGGTGGCATCTATAGCAGTTTTAAGTTATTTTACTTATATATTTAAAATCAGATTTAGGTTATGAGCTCAATCAGTGAGTTAGGCCAAGCACCAGTCTGGTTCTTTGCGCTGTTATAGGGCCAAACCATGTTGTTGGCATGCAGTGTTGCCAGAATATCATTTAATAATGCGTTGTGACTGTTGGTGGTATAACCGGATTGAGTTATCTCTAGGCGCCCTCCAAAAATCCAACAGTAGGGCAGGTGCATTATGCTTAAAACGTCTCCCTGCCCAAGAGAGAGGGGGCCAAAGTTCCCCCTAAGTTTACCAGCGTTAACCCTTTTTGGAGAAGGGATTTTTAAATAAAAATTTAAAATAAATTCAGTATAGTAAATAAAGAGATAATAAACTAGTTATAATAAGGTAAAATGGTCCTTTAAGTTTGAGCCTTGTACTATTTAAAATACTAAGGCTATTAATGGAAAGCGAGTAAATTCAGGAAAAGACCCAGGGAAAATACTGAGCAATGACAACATATGTTTAATTTCTAAACTCTCAGCATCAATTGCCAATTAAAATAATAATAAAAAATAATTATGGTGAATTTAAAATTACCTACTCTTGATAGAAGTTACCAGCAGTCAAAGACTTGACTACCCATCATGATCAATCCTTGATAGGTTTTAGATTAGTAAATTCGCCCAAAACATAATAAAGGCTATTGGGGATGATCCTCAACGCTTCAAAGCAGCTCAACCCAAGTTGATAGGGAGCAAAATCTGGCACTTGCCAATAATATAGTATTGGCAAGTCGTGACACCAAGTAAGAGGCTTCACCCCAAAAAAGGTCTAAGTATCACATAACCCCTTTCAAGCCTCAGATGGTGGTCTGGAACCAAGACGTCTTAGAAGAGCAAAGAGTCATCAGATCTTTAGACTTAGTTTGGGTGGGCCGGAGGAAGATGTTAAGATTCTGGTGGCTGTAGTTCTCATAAAATAAAGATCTAAATGTAGCGGGGTTGATATAGGTCAAAGATGGATGGCGAAGAGTAATCTTGAGATCTGGAAAGAGGTGATTTTGGTGTTAATCTTCTATAAGAATATAGGTGACAGAGAGTAATTGAATGCTTTGGCTATATAACAGGTCAGCGACATTGGTTACCAGAAAAAATAGGCGGCGAGCAACTTAATGCTTGTTCTGGTTGAAAGATCATTGGCATCATTTGCCAGTAAGAAGTAAGTAGAGCGCAACAGAATGCATTGCCTATGTGACAGATTATCAGTATGGAGTGCCAGTAAGGACACAGGCGGCAGAGAGCAACTAAATGATTTTTACTTGACAATCATTGGAAATGATGACTGGCTAGAATACAGGCGTCAAGAAACTGAATGTTGGGCCTATTTTTAAGATCATCGGTCTTGATGGCTGCTATTTTTTAGGGAAATCATCAGGGAGTGGCCCCAGCAATTTGTTTGGGTTATTTCTTGCATTGAGTTGCTGGTAACCCAGAATGAGCTCAACTCATTTAAATGAGGGGCGTGATTTGAAATTATAAAAACTTTTCTTAAGTTATAGGCAGTGGAATCATCATTTCTCGCTATAATCATGGAAACCTCAGCAATACACCAACAGCAGGATTATCTTTGACATGATTTTCCAAAAAAAACTTAAATAAGTAATGGTTGTATTATCCTTGGCATTGAGTCATTAGTAATACCAAAAACCTCAGTATCAAAATTGGCAATCTGTCAAAAGTCTGTTTTTTATAATAGTTTTTGTTGACATCCTTAGTTTCAGTTGTTGGTGTTTAATTAACAAGTAAATCTATAAGGGATTATACCTGACACTTCAAACTAGCTCATCCCAGGTTGATATGAGCACCTTTGGAAAAATAGATATGAACTAGTGAGTGGTCTATCTTCAGCATTGGTTGCCGGTGAGAAACTAAGCATTGTCTGTATGATTGCCAGAAGTTGGTGATCCAAACCATCAACAAAGGTGGGTCAAATTAATTCTTAACCCAATTGGTTATTCTGAGAAGCAAGCTCAGAAGGGCACAGTTAAAAGATGGACACTTTTTGAGTAGTTTTTTCCCACGACCTTCAGAATGACAGGGGGGAGAGGCAGGCTCAGGGTGGCCTGTATTAGTTGGCTATAGCTGGAGAAATTGAATGCCTGGCGAATTTTAAAAGATCATCTTCTATGGGGCCAGCATCAGGGGTAGCCCCAGCAAGGTCACAGTATCAGGTGCCAGCATTAAGGCTTTCCCAAGAAAAGTCTTAGGTGTTGGTAGCAGTTATTGGGTATTTGTCCTGGAGAGGTCATTGACAATGGTAGCTAGCATTAGGGATTGGCCCCAGAAAGAGCATCAGTGTTGATAGACGGAATCAGGGCCTGGCCCCAGACAGAGCATTGGTGCTGAAAGTCAGCATCTGGGGTAGGCCACAGACAGATGAATAAGTTACATATCATCTGGGATAACTTCCAACTGACCCTATGATGGGAGTTTGAGGGCTATCAATCCTTATGGTGTCTTATGCTTTCAGCGCCTGGTCAGTGGTCTTCCCCTTTGGTCATCCTGAGCTTAACCTCTTGACAGTTGGTCCAAAGGCTCAGTAAAGGTCATTAGCATTAGTTGCAAGCATCAGGGATTGATCATAGAAAGTTAAAAACAGCTGTTAGATGGAAGTAGCTCAACCCAATTGAATGGGGAGCACATTTCAGGATTTCTATCATTTTTGGTAATTAATAGAATAGCTTAATCAAGTTAATGAGCAGCTACATTGGAATTTTATAGTACTAACTTAACTCATTTTAATGAGGAACTAAGTTCAAATCCACTCATATATGACAAAAATGATAATGACATTAAAACCAGGGGATTAATCAGCATTCAACCCCAATTAACTGAGTTTCTGGCTTTTGGAATTAACCCCCTTCAGAATTGTCAGTAGGGATGGGCAGGCTCAGGTTGGCCTGCATCAGGGATGGTCACTGAAAGATCATTGGCACTAATATTCAGTATTGGGGATCGGCCCTAGAAGGGTCTTTGGAATTGATAGCTGGCATTGGGGGTAGACCCAGGAAAGAGTGTGCTGAGGGGCTCAGCGAGTAAGCGGAGGTCATATTGGGCAGCCAAAAACTTGAAACTTAACCTAGGTGTTAGTTTTAAAGGCTTACTTAAATTTTGACCTAGTAATTGGGGGCTCAGCGGCTCTGAGAGGGTATGGGCTTTAAAACCAACACTTTGTAAAGCTCCTCAGGAGCTCGTCTCAGCACAAAAAAGAGAATTATTCTCCCAGGTAGAGGTGGAACTTTAGGAGTATATGGGGCTCCCTGTAGAAAGCATCACTTGTCAGATTTCTGGCTAGGTTGGGTGCTCTTTAGATACTCTCCATAATTCAAAAGTACAGAAGGTGCAGTAAGTTTAGTATGTCACCATGCCTAAGTGAGAGGGGCCAAAGTTCCCCCTAAGTTTAACAGCCTTGACCCCTGTTGGAGAAGGGATTTTTAAATAATTAATATTAAGATAAGGTATAGTATTTAAATGTAATTTTTTAATTATAGTAAGATAAAAGGGCCCTTTATTAAGATGGAGCCTCATATTATTAAATTACTAAGGCTAATTATGGGGAACGAGTGAATTCAGGAAAGGCCGCAGGGAAGTAATAAGTGATGCAACCTTAAACCCTAGCTTAACAAAACTCTTAACATCAATTGTTAATTAAAATAGTAATGATTAATAATTAATTATGGTGAATTTATATTTAACTATTTTTGGCTAAGTCACCAGTAGTCATAAATCTTGACTAATTATTGGGATTAATCCTCATGAATTTTTAGGTTAGTTAATTGACCCAAAACATAAAAAAGATTATCAAGGATGATCCTCAACACTTTGGAGTAGCTTGACTCAAGTTATCGGGGATCATAAACCAGCATTTTCCAATAATCTAATATTGACAAATCACGACCCCAAGTAAGAGGCTTCACCCTAAAAAAGCGATACCTGACAATGACATCCAGATATGGCGCGCAGGTTCAGGGATGGGTCTCACCAACCTTATAATGTGGTCGTCACTTACCTATAAGTACTTTCTAATTCAATTGTGGTATACTGGTGAAAATTTGTTCGTTACAAAGATGAAACTCAAATGCTTTCCTTTCAGTTTTATGGGGCCCTTGTGAGGAGATGGTGGTCTCAGGAGAAGAGTAATGGTACTGACATGTTGTTGACTAAGGTGATGGTGGGATTTTCTTTGGCGTTCTTAATATGTGAGATGGTGTGGGTATGGGGTGCTGTATTGAAAAAAGCAAAAGAAAGCTTGTAGGACATAATTTTAACATTTGTTGATTAGTCCTGCCCAAGGAAGCTTTTGATAAGATTAATCAAGTGATTGTAAGGATTTAGTTCCAGTCACATCTGGCCAGGTGACAGGGAGATGCCCCTTTATTGCTCCAGACTTTAAAAATTGTGGAGGATTTACCTTATACTTGGCAGGTTGGTTACATGAGTTTAATGAAGAGCAAAGTCACTTCACAAGTATCATTGACAAATGTGTCATGTTTACATGACATCATTTAGGGAACCAACTGCCAAGATAAGCTGGACGTCATGATTCCAAAAAGGTCAATCTGCAGAACCTCCCTGACCTAAAGCACACCTTGGACCAACGCTGGGTGCAGGCCAGATATGCCCAGGTTGGTCAGGGAAAAGCGCATGATGCCCAGCACTTGTTGTGGCAGTGGCATTAAAAGGATGAGTTATATCCTCAACAACGACGGTCCAGTTCTGTTGCTTGAAAGAATGGGGGTTTGAAACCTGTTCAATTTTATGAAATTTCGAAATCAGATGCTCAGCTTGCAATCAATCACTCGAGTTCATCCAATCTTGAGCTACAGTACCCTGGACAATGGTGAGGTGCACCGATTGGTTCATTTAGGCTTGGAATTATTTTTCCCAATTGATGACTCGCCTCCCCTTGTTTAAAATATGGTTCTTAAGACCACTTTCCTATTGTTCATCTTCTTTTTAAAAAAAATCCATTAGTTTACATCTTTTTATATGTTAACTTGGGCAAACCTGTGTGTGGACCTCTATGGGGAGGTCTCTAACAACATTAGCCATCTTATTTGCACAAAATTAATGATCACATCTGGTGAACCACTGGGCTTTCCTAGTCCCCTCCAGACCGAGGTACCCAAGCCCTCCAGCCCAGATCACTGCTTGGATATGGACTCCTTTTTGGGGTCCGCCCAATTCTTGTTATTTGTTAAATATTTATTAATATATACCGCGTTGAAAACCCTTGCCCTGTGTTACTTTAGCTCAAGCACCCTCTTCAGGCTATGCTCCCCATAATAGTACAACCAGCTCCCTTGTGTTGTGGCTGTGCACCGCGCACCACCTCACTAGGAATGGGAGAGTTAAAGACACTCTCCTTAAACTAGATGTCCAATCTTTTTTACTAACTGCACTAGAATTATCCATGTGGGGCTTTTGCTGATGCAAAATGGGTGCACCTGTCATTTGTCATGACCTTGATGGGGCTCACCACCATTTTTGAATTTGGCCAATGGCTATGGAGTCTCAGCGTTATTCCTGCTACCCCCAACTTGGAAGTGCCCACCCTTCTTGCTCTTAACTATTGAATATGGACGCTTCACAATCCAGGAATTGTGATTCCCCAACATTCCACTGAAATTAACTAAATTGATATATTTAAATGTCTTTTCTTGGCATCACATTCAAACAGTGCATGCAGGATCATTGACAAAGGGCCTGGTGATGGCCTTGGATAACGATGCACAAGCTGTCACCTAAAAGGATATGGGGTCTTTTTGGCCCAAAACGCGTTTTATAACGCTATTTCTTAATATAAAAACAAGCCTAATACTTCTCTTGTGGCTCTGATATGGAACCCATTTCAGTATACTAAATAACCCCAGAGAACATGCGCTTGGCCCCTACTATGATCCGCAGAACACAGGCGGTGGAAAAAGAGTTACTTTTGCAATACAAAAATGTCTATGCAATTGCTGAAGATATGATGGGATATGTGACCTCAGTAGTAAGAGTGGAAAACTATCCCTCTCCATTCTATGATGCAAAAAACATACCCTGGAGGCATGCTTATGCCTGAAGAAGATTTTTATGGTGAAGTGTTGGCGTTTTCTGCTTTGAATAAAGCCCATTCAGGATATTTCTTGTTGACTGCTACAACTTAATCCCCTTCAAGTAAAATCAGTACAACAATTTTAATGGATACCAAAGCCTCTGAGAATTTTATTGACCAAACCTAGATGATTATCTTGAGCTTAGTTACTTTCCAGGTGGTATGGTTAGAGGATGGTATTCTCAAGGTATTCCCGCGCTGAAGGTTTTAGGGTTAGTGTTAATAAGTTGTCAAGTATCATTTAGCAGACAATTTACAAGCAATCAAAAACCTTATATACCCCATTATTTTGGGGTAGAGTGGTGGCAAAAGTTTGACTCAGAACCAACTTAAAAGACAATACCTTGTCCTTAACTTTGAATAAATAGTCACATATTATTTGTCCCTTTGTCTGAGGCTATTTCTCGTGGCGATCTGCCCAACTGGCCCAATATTCACACACTCAGTCTTGCTCCGTTGCTGAAGCCCTCATAGGAGGTACCCTTACCTTCCTGTTTGGAGGGGTTAGAATCTTTGTTTGATGAGGCTCAGCCAATATACTACCAGCTCATTCAGAGTTTAATTGCGAGTTCAAGCTCACTGTTGATCTGGTGTATATATCTTCCCCAATTTACCCTTTGACTGTACGGGAGGAAGCGGCGTTAAGTGTGTGGGTTGAGGAGCAGTTAATCAAAGGCGCGTTTTTTAGCGTACCTCCCCAGTATGCTCCCAACTTCTTTTTGTGGAGAAATCTGGTACTAATTTAAGCCCATGCATCGATTATGGCAATCTCAACAACGTCACAGTACCAGACTAGTATCCATCCCACTGGACTCACAGATTGCACGCTATGGAGAAGGCGAAAGTCTTCTCCAAACTGGAATGTTTAAATGCGTTCAATTAGATCCAGATCAATAAGGGCCAGGAGTGGCTAACTGCATTCCTTACAAGAAAAGAAATTTTCCAACTTTAGGTTATGCCCTTTAAGCTTAAAAATGCCCCTACTATCTTTCAACGCTTTATTGATGCGGATTTGGGGGACCTACTGGTGGTATGCGCGGTAGCCTAAATGGCATGATATTCTGGTGTTTTCCCCTGAAAATGAGTCTCATGAAGTACACCTTCAGCAGGTGGTGGAGCATTTGGGGCAGCTGACCTTGCACTAAAGATCATAAATGTAAATTTCTTTAAGTCCCAGGTCACCTTCCTGGGCAACGTCATGTTTGACCAAGACCACATTATAGCTCCAGACAAGGAGAAGGTGATTTGTGAGTGGCCCACCCCAAATTTAGTTAAGGAATTGAGGAGTTTTTTGGGGACGTGTACATTCCTTAAGAAATTCACGCCAAATCTTTTTGAGGTGACATCGCCCCTGTATAAGGCGAGTGGAGCTAAAAAACTCCAGTGGTCCCTCATTTTGCAAATGCTTTAAAAGCTTTTGTTGAGATTTTAACCAGATGGATCCTTTCAATAGTATTATTATTAAAGGTTTTGGTTAGTCGGGCATGATTGCTAGCTAATCGCCTAGTTTGATACTATTTAATATTTTATGATTAATTAAGTTTAGGTTCGGCGGAAGCTGCATTTGCTGCCTAAATGCCATTCAAAGATCACGTGGGAGTTTCCAGTGGAAAGCTGATGAATCTGTTATGAACTATCCAAAAATGGCTCCTCTGACTAAATCAGAGCACCAGCGACTCATGCCAAGGATGCTCAAAGTTTTATTCAATCATGAATTTATATATGATTGACTGGAGACTCATGCTGAGGATGGATTGACCTAATGTAGAATTTGGTGATCAGATGAGCGGATCTGGAGAGAATCGTTATGAAGTATGAATGAATGAAGTAACAATCTGATAGAGTTCTGGCATCAAGTGGCCGATGAGGTTTTCCAGTATTTATTGTTCAAAGAGTACTTGAGCGCAGTAGCCCTGAAGTAATATAAAAGTAGTTCATTCCCTCCTAATAAACAATCTCTCTTTCGCCTATTTACTTTTACTTGCTAGTATATTTTCAGCTGGGTTTGAAGTAGATAGGACAGGAGATCCCTGATAGGCGCGGGTGATCATGCTTGGTTTGGCTGGCACTGCCAGCTCCCATGCCTCATCCCTATTAGGAACCAGTGGGAATCTGGCCAGCTGGCTACCAGTGGATGCGCTGACTGGCTGCCAACCTTGTGGGGTGCAGCATTGGAGTGCCATAGCCGCCCAAGATGGGGGATTTACTCACTTGGCATACCCAGATGGGTTGATGAAGGGTCATGAGGGTGGGGAAGTGCAGAAGTGCCTGAGCTGCCCAGGATGGGGTCAATACTTGCCAGGGCACACGCCGAGGACATCTGGGGCTAAGGAGAAGCCATTGGTGGTTGGTTGGTGAGTTAGACTCAGACCTATAGGGGTTGTTACACCAATGAAGGCGAAATGGCAAAGGGCCAGCCAGTCTTCATAATAGTTGGCCTGGCATGCTAGTGAAGCTCATGGTCGATTTTGTGACAGCTGTAAAGTGCACCCTGTTATCCACGTCCATCCTTCGCCAAGTAGATCCAGAAAAAGAGTTCATTGTGGCTACAGATGCCTCCAACTTAGCCATAGCACCGGCCTTATTACAAGTAGACGAAGATGGAATAGAGCACCAAGTGGGATATTTTTCCAGGAAGATGTTTTTGCCAGAGTTAAATTACGCCATATATGATAAAGGGTTATTAACAGTGGTTGAGGCGCTGACTTATTGGCGTCATCACTTGCATGGCTCATCCCAACCCTTCCACGTACATACAGATCACCATGTCTTATTGTACTACCATGCACCTCATGTCTTGACCCCACGGCAAACCAACTGGCATGAGAACAAAGCCCGAATTTGTGTTTTCCTATGAGTTTACTAAGGGCAAGGAGAATGTTTTGGCGGATGCTTTGAGCTGCAACCCTGCACTAGATCCCAATCTTAAGAAGGTAGAGGTTCAAAATACCCATTTGATGATTCCACCTGGTAAGATTGTGTCTCAACTTCCCTCTCCCTCGTACCATGGGGCAATGCTTGCTCCTCTGGAAAATGAGGAGGAATATGGTTTGTTAGAAAGGTAGTCCTTTCACAGCCTTTATCAGCCGAATATACTATGGTTCTTGCCAAAAGAGCGTCGAATCAGGAGGACACTATCAGAGGTCATCACGTGAAGGATGAGATGGTATGGTTTCAGGGTCACCTATGGGTTCCCGCCGGACCACTTCGCCTGGAAATCATCTGCGACCTTCATGACGGAATCACCATTGGTCATCCCGGGAAGTTGAAGACTCTGGAGCTAATTTGTCGCATATACAATTTAAAGGATTTAGCCGCGCAGGTAGGCAGGTATTGTAAAGAATGCCTGGTCTATATAAAATGAAACTGGATTGACAGCCACTAGCGGGGTTGTTAATACCAGTTTAAAAGGGTGAAGGGCCTTGGACTTCTTTATCTTTGGATTTTATTGTGGAATTGCCTGTATCTGATGGCTACAATGCCATCATTGTAGTGGTGGACCATTTTATGAAGTTCGCCCACTTTATTCCCTGCAGAACCATGATAACCGCGGCTGAGATGAGTAGGCTCTTCGACACTCATGTGTTTGTTCTTCACAGGGTCATCCAAGAAGTAGCAATTATGGACCCCAGTTTACACTGTCTTTTTGGAAGATTATGTAAGACTCTTCAGATTAGCCCCTGTAATTCAACGCCCATCACCATCAATCAGATGGGCAGAATTAAAGAGCGAACAGTGCCTAGAACAGTTTATGCGGTGTTAAACCACCGCAAATCATTCAAATTGTGTTTCCCATCTCCCCATGGCCCAATTCAGCTATAGCAACGCCCAGAACGCATCAATCGGTTGTTCCCCCCTTTTTGCCAACTATGGCTTCAACCCTGCCTTCAACATGGAGCCCAGTTGTGGATCCAAGGTGGAAGCTGTGGTGGACTTTGCGAAGACAATCAAGAAAGTACACCAGGGGGTGAACACCAGTTTGGATGCGGACATGCAAGCTTATAAGGAGAATGCTGATGGTATGAGACATATTAGTCCAGCGTACAAGTAAGGAGATCTCATGATGCTGGATGCTAAAAGCATCCCAATCAAACAACTATGCAAAAACTGGGACCAAAGAGGAAAGGTACTTACCGCTTTGTCAGAAAGGTGACCACGCCCCATACCAGTTGGATATCCCCCCTCATTTTGCATCTTTTCAGTCTTTTATGGAAGCAAGTTTAAGTTGTTTACGGCCCCCATCAGAGAATCCTGAGGCTTATCTCGTGTTTGGCGCCTGAGTGGAAAGTGGAGGAGATTGTAGCTTCCTGTCAGGTAAGAGTAAACTTGATTATCTTGTATCCTGGAAGGGATTTGACAAAGCGGAGAACAGTTGGGTCCCAGCTCATGACTACGCCCATTCCCAAGATCTAATTAAAGACTTTAAAAGCATTTCCCTGAGGCTTCAGGATCTAAGTCCAAGCAAGCCATTGCTGCCATGAAGTTGGCCCTTGCCCACAAGAACTTTTCCTTGTCAAATTCCTGGAAGGGGGTGGAGCCCAAAAAGAGGAGAGGGTAATGTCATGTTTACATGAAACTATTGAGGTAACCAACTTCCAAGACAAGGCTTTAATTCAGGAGTCAAAAAGGTCAAGATGAAGGACCTCCCTGACTTAAAGAACACCTTGGACCATCGATAAGTGCATTTCAGATATGCCTAGGTTGGTCCAGTGAAAGTGCATGATGCCCAGCCATGCGTTGCAGTAGTGGCGTTAAAATAGACGAGTTATATCCTCAACAACGACGGTTTGTTAAGCTGCTTGGAGAACGGGGGTTCAAAACCCATTAAATTTTTGAAATTTCGAAATCAGATGCTCAGCTTGCAATCAATCACTTGAGTTCATTTGATCTCAAACTACAGTACCCTGGACAATGTTGAGGTGCACCGATTGGTTCATTTAGGCTTGGAACCATTTTCCCCAATTGACAACTCGCCTCCCCTTGGTTAAAGTATGGCTCTTGAGACCAATTTCCTCGTTGAACATCTTCCTCTTAATAAAATCCCGTTAGTTTATATTATATAAGTAAACTTGGGAAAAACTGTGTGTGGACCTCTTGTGGAGGTCTCTGAACATTAGCCATCTTATTTGCACAAAATTAACGATTGCATCAGGTGCACTGCTGGGCCGCCCTGATCCCCTCCAGAACGAGGTACCCAAGCCCTCCAGCCCAGATCTCCGCTTGGATATAGACCCCTCTTTAGGGTCCACCCAAGTCTTGTTTGTTAGCTATTTATTAATATAACCGCGTTGAACACCCTTGCCCTGTGTTACTTTAGCTCCAACACCCTCTGCGGGCTATGCTCCCCATATTACTGATGACTGTTCCTTGGCGTTGTGGCTGTGCACCGCGCACCACCTTTCAGGGAATGGGAGAGTTATAGACACTCTCCTTACAAAATGTGTGTATTTAATTAAACGTGAAGCATGCCCAGATCAGGCGCAGGATGAGGCATGGTCAGCGCTTTTAATGGTCAGCCAGGGGCATAGTTCAGTGGAGGAGTACACAAGGATTTTCCACCCGCTAGCAAAGATCATGGGTGGCATATTTGGAAGCATTGCTAATGTTTCAACTGGGATTAAAGACAGAATTACTGGTGGTTTTAGAAGCAGCAAAAGTTCAAGTTACATTAGTGGAGGAATTTTCACTGGCTCTGGAGGTTGAAAACAATAACCATGGGCACAGAAATGGCGTGAGGGCTCCATGTACCCCAGGAAGAGGAAATCACTGGCAGGTGGCTGTCATGGTCAGGGTGGTTAGCAAGACTATTCTCAGAATTTTGGGGATTTAAAAGGTGCCCCAGCAATGGGAATTCAGAGGATTCCAGTAGAGTGGAAAGCAAAATAGATGAGAAGGAAGAGGTGCTAAATATACATCGCCTAAATATCTACAATTTAAAAATTCATCCAAAAATAAACCTGCCTCTTTGATTTATCCTTTTTTACATATCCTGATGGAGTTATAAATGCTGAGTGGAAGGGAAGAGGTGCTGGCCATGGTGGATACAGAGGTGGAGGAAATTTATGTTGAACTCTCTGGTAGCAAGGAGATTGGAGATTTAGAAGGGTCTAGAGGTTGCATTTGCAGATATGTCATGGAGGGCTCCCTCATGGCGAGTAAGTCACATAATAGGAACACGGCAGAATCTGTTTGGATTAAGTAGAATTTTTGTGCAATAGAGAATCTTGACCATACAGTGGTTTTGGGGATATGGTGGTGGCATCAGTTTCAGCTCCAGATTGATCTTCCCTTCCACACAGTACTTTGAGCTAAAGAGAGGGGCCCCTGATGGAATGGAAATTGGTGGTTGTGGAGTCTATGCCAAAAGAATTGATGAGCATATATGTATGTGGCAAGAAGAGTTGCTAGTGGATATTGTAATTTTATTGAGTGTTTTATCCTAAAAGAATTCATCTTTTCCCCATTTTTCCATTTTATTTTTTCAGTTTAAGGAGGGGTCAGAACTTCCCCATGGATGTCTAATTTCCCACTCAAACTTTGGGAGAACGCCACGTTGGAGGAGAACGTAGAGTCATTTTTAAGTGAAGGATTGATTGATCCATTAAAATCTGCCATAATGTCACTGGTGCTGTTAGTTCCAAAAGAGAGTGGAAAATTTAGGCCATGCGTGGACTTCCACTGGCTAAATGTAGTTATGGAGCCTGATCCCTATCCAATGCCATTGATAGAAGATATTCTTCCAATGGTCACGAATTGCACAATCTTTACTAAGCTAGATCTCGTGGATGCATTTTTTCAGGTCCAAGTGAGACCAGATCATCAAAAATATATGGCGTTTAAATGCCACTTGACCATATTTAAAAATCACATAATTTCGTTTGGGCTGCAAAATGCCCCAGCGATGTTTCAGCAAATGATTGATCACATTATGGAGGTTTGATTGGTAATTGTTGTGCAGCATATATGGATGATATCCTCATATTTTCCCATTCCTAAGAAGAGTATGTGCGTGATGTGCAGGAACTGTTGAGGGCAAATGCCAAGACTGACCTGAGGTGGAAGCCATCTAAATGCGAATTAAGCTGATGCTCAGTGACGTTATGGGGAATGTAGTATTTCAGGATGGACTTGGGATATGCCCTGAAAAGTCTCAGGCAGTTTGAGCGTTAAAATCACCAATTGACCAAATGGGGGTTCAGAGTATCATGAGGGCAATGAATTTTCTATAACAGTTTATAAAATATTTATTGAAAATGGCCCTACCTCTAACACCATTTAATGAGAGATGTTCAATTTGTATAAGGAGAGGAGGAGAAGCAAGCATTTAGTTCGTTAAAGGAGAAACTACTTTCGCCACACATATAGGCTCATTCCAACCTTAGAAACCCTTTGTGGTCAAAATGGATGCCTCAAATTACGCCAAGGCGTTGCTTCTACAAGAGGGGGAGGATGGGTAGAACATGTCATGGAACCAGCTAATGAAATTGAGCCTCAACTGCCAGTTGGGGTGCATGAGCACCCAGAAGACAAGCTAGAATGCCAGGGGCATAACCGTCTAGATGACTTGATTTTGAGCATTAAGGGAGGTGATCGTAGGACATTGGCTAACAATTGTCATTGTCATCATTCCAATAAGCTAACAGGTTGTAGCTGCCACAGTGACTGTTGATTCCGCTGATGTCACCTCCAGTAGGACCAAGGAGGGTCCTTAATTTGCTGGGGTACCTCAGGTTGCTGAGCTGCAGTGAAGTCATGAAACTTCATCCAGCGAGGAGAAAGTATCTCCAAGAGCAATGGTACATCCTGATGCCAGGCGGTGCCTAAAAGAGGGGAGACCCCCAACAAATTACTGACTCAATATCCCCACTTAAGGATATTAGTTAGTGATGTGGTGATTATGGCCACTATGGCCCAATCATTGTGGAACCCTAGAAACATGGTGCTTAGTGAGAAGCCGTTGGAATAAAAAAAATAAATTTTTGAACCAGGAAGTTGGCATGAGAATTTGTTGTCTAATACTCAAAACTTTAAAAATAGACTCACAACCATATCAATGAGGGATGTTGTCTTAAGTACTGGGGGATAAAAATTAATACAGTTTTTCATTAATTGAGGGTAGTGCAATCTCAATTGAATCTGGTGGATCCAGATTTCATATTTCACTTGACACCAGATAAACATTATAAAGGCTACCTGACTCTTGCTCAAATTTCGCCACTCAATTTTTCCTCCCACCATGATTCCACCTAACAGATCAGCAATACTTCATCTGGCAGGTGAACGGTTGCAATCAAAGCAGAATGTATAGGGACAATCCCACTGGGTTTCAAATGGGTTTGAGTCTCTTGAGGCCTTGATTGGGACATACCTCTTGTTGAGAATCTATATGAATGGATGACAAGCCACTATTATGACCACGCGGATCATTGGAGGAATTCCGCTAAAGGATCAATGGACAGAATCCGCTGAGGATGATTCAGAGCTATAAGTGATTGGTCGCTTTAGGTTAAGGAGATAATGGGCCGTAATGGGTCTTATTGGGTTGCCTATAAAATAGGGCAATAAGGCGATGTTGACATTTGACAAAAGGGTATTGGATCTCTTTGAATCAAGGTGATAAATGATTAAAGAATAATAAGCTGAAACCAATGAAAAGATGGCGACATGAATAAACTAAGTGGAAGAGTTGGTACCAAAAGAGGCTGGTGGGATATCAGTGAAATGAGGGACTAGAGGAGTAGTCTTATGCAGGTTTAGAAAGTGAGAAAGGATAAGAGAGTGGACCAGAGGAGGATCTGCTGAAAAATATATTTTAATAAAGAATTGATTAAGAAAATTGCTCCCGTGTTTATTATAAAATTAAGTGGTTACAAGTGTATTAAGGATCTGGCGATTGTCATATTGACCGTTCTAATTGTTCAATGGGGGAAACTCTGTGCAAAAAACCCTTTAGCGGGTACATACCAAATCGTTGAGATTCAACAGTGGTGCTCACTACAGGGGGCCCATTGAAAATAACAAAATTATGAAAATCTAACCATCAGCTATGTCGCATCCAGGTTGTTTCAAAATGAAATCTGCACGAAACAATGGCCCTGGGCCCTACAAGGAGTTGAGACTTGTGTTAGATACTGTGCTTGAAAAACAGGATGAGTTGCTTCAGAAGGGTACAGTGACAAGTTGCCTCCATTTGATTGTGAAGGAAATATTCATGGGTCCTTTCGCCAAAGTGAGTTTGCAACTGAGGGTACTTCATATTGACAAAGGGCAAATCTGTTACTCTCCTCTTTGATATTGGAAGTGCTGATCAAGTCATTTGTTACCTCTCAACTAGTTCCGTTTCATATTATGAAGTTAAGGAGATGGTGCTGCGATTGTTTGGCGGAACTGTGAAAATGTCAAAGTGGAAAACTGAGTTCTTGACCATTGGGTTTCAGTGAAACGAGGACCTCACCGCATTCGCTGACTGATTTACTATGGAAGCGCATGTGCTGATTGGAGCAGGCATTCTATCTGAAGTTGATGTGTGTATAGCTATGGCCTCAGCGGTGAAGCCATACCCTGAGCTTTACAATGTTATAGCTCCATTGTTAGAGCCTGACTTACCTCTTCTTAAACTTGTTCAGTTTGTACATCGATTATCTGTAAGATTTACTCCACCCAATACCAAGCAAATCTGCACTGTTGCAGTTGTTCACCCTAATAATGTGAGAAGAGATAACCAGGCAGAAAGAATCCCGTCAGGATACTCTCCTCCATCCAATGAGCGTTTCTTGACTTCTGATCAACATCAAACCAGCTACTGATCTGGCCTAACTACACTGACAGGGGGCGGTCATTATACTGTTGGGGGTCTGGTTACATCGATCCTTTTCAAAATCATCTACCATATGAACCAACTTATCCTAAACATGGCCTTAGGTCTTATGGAGTAATTTGTTTTAATTGTGGTCGTACTGGACACATGGGATGATAGTGTCCCAACCAATTGATCCCTCCCTTGCAACAAGAGCAGGGCTATCAGGGAAAAGCCTGAGTGGAGTAGAGAAGGGACCTTCTTTTCTGCTACCTTGAATTTACATGTACCACCTGAGTCTACTGTGTTAAATATAGCTGAAGCTTCTCAGTATGATGATATTTTCCTCTACCACCCGCCCGTTGGAGGAGTAAATGTGCTGACCTAAGCGCACGTAGAAGAAATGGCGGACAAAAACTCTCTGGATCAACCAAAGCTTTATGCTTTTCAAATGCTTGACCAAAATCTGTTAGATCAGCTAGAACCGGTCGCAGATGCCCTGTCCTTGAGGGGAATAGACGTCGCCCTCCCAGTGGACACTATCATAAATAGATACCCTAAAATTGGTGCGGGTATTATGAGTTTCCTAGGAAAACATGAATCCTCAAATGTACACGAAGTGAATAGCCAGGATGTATCTTACTCAGAATGCACTTACTGTGACATTGTGGTAGCTAAAACTTGGGTACGGGCTATCATCAATATGGGAGCACCTGTTAACATTGTCTCCACTAAATTGGTGGCAAAGTTGTTCTTAAAAACCGACATAGACCACCAAGTGGTGTATGGGACCGCTGGAGCTGAAACCACCACATCTGAGGGAGCATATAGCGCTCTTCCCTTGCAGTTTGGATCTATTGTTGTGGTGGCTCCAGCGGTGGTATTATTAAACAGTAACTATGATTTATTGATTGGAACTGCATTTATGCGACACTATGGGGCTATAGTTGACATGATGTAAGAGACCCTAGCCATTGTGGGACAGAAAATCCCTATATATTTTTCCTCTAGTAGAGCGCCAAAGAGTTCAGCGCATATGGGACAGTTCAACCTTGCCTACAGTGATGGGGTGATTTCAGTGCGCTATCATCACCTAAAAAAGAAAACGCGGGCCCTTCCTCATCAGATATACGAATGCCAAGGGTTACCACTTAGAGTAGCTGGAGCTATATCCATTCCCTCTGGACATCAAGTAATAATCAACACTGAGTTAGAGGTGGAAGTGCCAGTGGGGCTCTATGGGGAGATATTGGGCCTTATCATCAATCATGGCTTGAGCCCCATGTGGCTCCTGGCATCATACTACCAGGCCATGGGGAAATTAAAGTATTGATAGAAAATCTTCAGAACAGTCCCATTCGAATCTGCCAGCATCAGATTATAGCATATTTACATCTGAACTCGGTTGAAGAGATCAAACAGGTTCATGAGTTTTGTTCTCTGGATGAATTTGTTCTGCCCATCAAACCGCCTCTTGGCGCAATGGTGGTTGTACCACGGGAAATTTATCTGGGTTATCAGAAGAGCAGAAGGAGCGGGCTGAAGCGCTATTTCAAAAGTATAAAGAGATCTTTGCGGTTGATGATCATGATCTGGGGTGTGCTTGGGGGTTGTTCATCGACTTGATACTGGGGACCATCCTCCAATCAGGTCTTGACCAATCTGTCAATCATGGGCAGCTGAAGAAGTTGTCACTGAGGAAATTGAAAAGCTGTTGGAGCAGGGAATGCCTGAACCATCCAAGAGCCCGTGGGCTTCGCCTGTCCTAATTGTAAAAAAGAAGGATGGCACTAACCATGTAGTAATCGACTACTGGAAGATCAATAGCATCACCAAAAAAGATTCATACCCTCTGCCATGGATTGATGATGTGCTAGATCAGCTAGGTGGAGCCCGCTACTTCTCGGTAATGGATTTGATATCCATTTATTGGCAAATTGAGTTGTCCAGGGAGGAGCAAGAAAAATGCGCGGTAATCACCTCGAAAGGGCTTTTCCAACCAACACGCATGCCGCAGGGGCTATGTAACGCCCCAACAACGTTTCAACGAGCAATGGATACTTACTGAGTGATCTGAAGCTGTCGTGTGTTCTTGTGTATCTCAATGAATCAATGTCTTCTCTCGCACATTTACTGAGCATCTCACTCACCTGGAAGAGGTATTTCTACCAACTAGCTGAGACCAATATCAAAATTAAGCCTCGAAAATGCCACTTCTTTAAGGAACAGCTTGAGTATCTTGGGTTTGTGGTGAATGTGACTGGGCTAAGACCTCAATCAGCTAAGGTAGAAGCCATCCAGAGGATGACTAAGCCCGCTAATAAGTGAGACATTCAGGTGTTTCTGGGAATGGTGGGTTACTACTGACAATTCATACCCAATTTTAGTTGCATTGGAGGTCCGCTGTTAGAGCTACTGAAGAAAGATGCAATGTTCAAATGGTTGGAGCGACATCAATGTGCTTTTGATACACTTTGAATGGCGTTAGTCAGTGCGCCGGTGTTATGCTATCCTAATTTCGATAAGTAATTTATAGTGCAAACAGATGCGTCCCTTTCCGCTGCTGGGTCAGTTCTATCTCAGAAGGACGATGATGGAGAGGAACACCCCGTGGCGTACTGTAGCTGCAGCCTGAATTGCCATAAACGAATCTACACCATAACTGATCAGGAATGCTTAGTGGTGATCTATGCATATAAACAGTTTTTGAGTCTACTTGTATGGAGTAAAGTTTAAAGCCGTGATGGATCATGCATTGTTGCGTTGGTTGCAGAATTTGAAAGAGCCTGAAGGGCGGCTAGCCCGATGGGCTCTTAAGCTGAAATCTTATGACTTTGAGATTTTACATTGACTGAGATCCAAGCACCAACAATCTGATTGTTAGAAAGATTTCCGACAAGTGCAGTTATGGCATATTTAAGCAACATAATGTTTGACAAAATGCTCAGCAGAGAATATGAAGATGAACCGCCTCAAGTAATCAAGTTACTAGATGAACTCAGGACCAATATGATCCTAAGAAATGAGGAATTGTATAAGTGTATAGGGGATGTTACTGTGAATATCCTAAGGCCTTATAACCGCTCAAATATTATTATGAGTGCACTTCAAGCAGTTGGCCATGGCGGAGTCCGGAAAACTCTTGAATTGTTAAGGCCAAGGTATAATTGGGAAAGCATGCAATATGACATGCTTGAGACCCTGTCTTGCTTCCACCAGTGCCAGGTGAATAAGCCGTTCCACCAGAAGACTTCATACCAGTTGATAAAGCCTTGCTTTGCTTGGCATACCATCTCTATTGATGTTGTGGGCCCTCTGGCAAATAGAGCAAATTGGTCTAATTATATCCTGGTGACAATTGACCACTTGACGAGGTTTGTGGAGGCGCGAGCCATCCAGGATCTGGGGGCAGTTACTGTGGCTAAGTTTATAATGGAATGTATCATACAGCATCATGGCTGCCCACAGTTTATCCTTACTGACAATGGAACCAACTTCACCTCCCACTTTTTACCTAAGCTCAACGAATTAATGGCCATCCACGGGGTCCTAACAACCCCGTATCACCCTGAGTTCAACGGAATGGTTGAGCAAGTTAATGGGACTCTGGTGAATATACTCCAGAAGTTGGTTACAGATAGACCCTCTGTTTGGAGTACCCTTCTTTCTACCGCGGTATTCGCCTATAATATTAGCTACCATTTGGCCACAGGAAAAAGTCCCTTCCAATTGCTTTATGGGTGGCACCATGCTCTGCCTGCGCTGCTATATGCCTGTGTAGAGGACACTGGCGGAGTGGATCTGCAGTGATATTTAACCGCCCTTACAAACATGCTGATTAAGTTACAGACTGAATTGTACTCGTTCAGCCTTGCTAAGAAAATCAAAACCCAGGCTACGGACCAAGTATGGCGGAGTGGCCTAATGCAGTTCAAAGATGGGGATATGGTGTTATTCCACGATCAGCATGGGTTTGGCCAGAAGCACAAACTTGCTAATATTTGGATTGGGCCATTTGAGATAATGGAAAAAATGGGAGTTGACGCTTATACTATCAAGGATCCTGCAAGCAGCCATATTATAAATTGAGTGCATGCAAAGTTCCTTTGACCATATAAACAGTAATAGTTCTCTAAACTGAATGAAAAAAATATAATATATAATAATAATAATAATATCATAATAATATATGTGTGAGTGCTAGCGGAATTTTTACTTTAATATGGGTTGTCCTTTGAGGTCTTTCACTTCTCTGTTTTTGTCTTCCTGTCTTTTTTTGGCTTCTTGCGATGTTCTTTTTGTTTTTATCAATAGACCTGTGTTTCTTCTTCCGCTGCTTTGGGCGTGCCATAGTTTCTATGGACTTGACTGGGGTTGAGGGTGGAGGCAAAGGCTGCCGAGGTGATAGTGAAAGGGCTGGTGTCCACCCATGGGCCATTACGCTAGGTTGAAGAGGAAAAATGGTGCGACGGAACTAGGAGAGGAGGACAGCTGGGATTCCAGGGTAACAGGCGAGGTGGGGAGAGTTTGGCTGGTTGATCAAGTCAGAACTGTTCCTGTCCCACGATGAGCAGAGCTTGTAACCACATGCATTGATGCTCCTGGGAAATTAAGGAGTATGCCAACAGAGGGGGCCAAAGTCATAAGGGGTGGTGAGTGAGCAGGTGAGTGCCGGCTTGAGGAGAAAGGGCTGCGCCCAGGGCCAGGCAATCTACAAGGAAGTCCTCCATGCTCAGATATGCTATTAGAAAAGGAGCAGTTGCGTTGAATGCCACGCGCTGGGCCCATTCAAGGGATGACCAGTGCTGATCTATTCCTGAACCTAAAGCGGTGGCAGGATGCAAAATTAAGTTACCTAAGAGCGCCATGATGGGAAGGTACTGTGATGGATCGTCAGTGCTGAGGGAGGTGAACGCCGCGGTGACCCCAGAACAAAGGCGAGCTAATTGGTTGTTGTGGAAGTTTACCCCTAAGGATCAGAAGTGAGTAGGAGCGCGGGGGAAGGACCCTGACCTGAAGGCTATCACCCACTGCACAAAGCACAGCATCCGCAGTATGGACAGAGGCATGGGATGGGGTTTGAAAGGAGTTGGAAGCACTAGGCACCTAAAGCTGCTCGCCAGGAGTTGGGCCACTTCATTATTTGAAGGCCCTTGACTCCACTCCCTTCCCCACTGTAGCTGGCCCATAATGTCCCTGAAGGGGGCGCGCCAGGAGGCCAAGTGACCAACAAATTCAGGAAGAATCTCTTCCTGAGTTAGCATGGTTGTGAGGTCCACGTCAGCCTCATCTTCATCAGCTGGGGGAATGGGAACCGGGGAAGAGGGATATAGCCTGGGTCAGTTAACTCTGCACCTAACCACAACCAGTAGAAGAAAGTGAACTCATGGACTTGCAGATGTTGGTGCAGAATGGTTCGCATAATGATTTCAGGAAAAAGAGGTATACAGCATATCGTCCAGTCAAAGGGGGGTAATGTTGAGAATCTATATGACTAGATGATAAGCCACTATTATGACCACGCGGATCATTGGAGGAATTCCGCCGTAGGATCAATGGACAGAATCCGCAGAGGATGATTCAGAGCTATAAGTGATTGGTCACTTTAGGATAAGGCGTTAATGGGTCATGACAGGTCTTATTGGGTTGCCTACAAAATAGGGTGATAAGGCGATGTCAACATTTGATAAAAGGGTTTTGAATCGCCTTGAATCAAGGTGATAAATGATTAAAGAAAAATAAGCTGAAACCAATGAAAAGATGGTGACATGAATAAACTAAGCAAAAGAGTTGGTACCAACAGAGGCCACTGGAATATCAGTGAAACGAGGGGACTGGAGGGGTAGTCTTAGGCAGGTTTAGAAAGAGAGAAAGGAGAAGAGAGCGGACCAGAGGAGGATCTGCTGAAAAATATATTTTAATAAAGAAGTGATTTGGAAAATTGCTCCCATATTTATTATAAAATTAGGTGGTTACAAGTGTATCAAGGAACCAGCGATTGTCATATCAACTGTTCTAATTGTTCAATGGGGGAAACACTGTGCAAAAAACCCTTTAGTGGGTATATATGAATCGCCGAGATTTAACACCTCTAATGGAAGAAGGAAAATCCCCTGGTAGGGTTTGAACCTGGTTGTACCACACTTGGCTCAATTCTGCCCCTCCTCAATTTGTTTAATTGGGTGGGCGCTTCAGTAGAACTCAAAACTATTGCCAGGGAGCGATGACCTTCAATTGACCCCAAATGAAGACCTCTTAGCGCTACCTCTACACTCCCTCTAATCTTCTGCACCTATTCTTGGGTGGTGAGGTAGGGAGGAAATGGGGAAACTTTGAGAGGTTACGCCATCTAACCTCTCAGCCACCACATGGGCTAGATTGTCTTTAGTGATGAGTCGGAATGGCCGCTGTCTTTTTCCCTTATTTTGTTTGAAATTAGATTTCTCCCAGCCTAGCTGCAAAGGTTAATCCATTAGGCTTACACCTATCTGCCAAAGTTTTATTTCAAATGTGCCCCAGTGGAAGAAATAATCCCTGCTATCAACAAAATAGATCCAGGGATTAAAACTTTGAGCTTCCTAGTCCAATCTTAATGATAGTGTAAAGGATTTAAATTGTCAGTTGGTTAGATATATCCAGAAGCAGGATAGAGCTGATAAAAATTCATGGTGTAGTGGCAACACTTAGTAGTGTAATAAAGCAACTCTCGCCAAGAGTTTAAGCATGCAACTAACAGTATAGACAATCGCGTTGCCAGGATGATTCGCAAGTTTCTAATTCTGATGATCCTATGGAGGAAATTTGGGCTATTTGGGCCAACGTACTAACAGCTGTTCCACTATTGACTGATACCAACAGCCCTTCAGCGGTGGTCACCAGTTAACTCTAACCTTCAAGTTACTCCAGTGCCTTCTCCTTAGGTTGCCCTGTCAACTTGATCAAATTTGATAGGCGTGTAAATATCCATACCTTCCTGAAGTTATTTGAGATCACGATGGGAGTTACCAATGACCATACCAAATTTGCTAAGCTGATGCGTTTGCTAAACCCCTATAGCCAGGAGTCTGTAAATCCAAAGATAATGGACGTTGACATGCCTTACCCAAATTTCAAAAACATCATATTGATAAGTTTGGTTGTGCAAAGCTGATGATATGCCAAAAAACTACTTTTCTGGATATAAACTTTAAATTGAGAAAAGAAGTTATAGATCTTTACTTTTTACTTTTATTACAGGGCTCAAGTATCATTTGGGGCCAAGGTTCTGAGACATCACAACGCTCAGGTAACTTTCTACCATGACAGCGAGCCTCACAAAGCATTGTATCGGCTATGTATATTTTAAATTATGATGCTACCATCACTGAAATGATAAATTACCTAAAGCTATGTGCCCTTACTTTTAATGCACATAATATTAAGACTTCCAGGAAGAAGTTAAGTATTTATATATTGACTTTGACCATGGACAACAATTTGGAAAAGCTTTGGTGGAGTAGAAAAGAGTGATTCTGCATCCTCCATAAGATAAAAATACCATCTAACATTCTAAACCTAATGGAACGCTGCTCTTTGCTGAAACAACCCTATGAATCTGATAAGTGAGGGTGCTACAGTTTCACTGCTACCAGAGACCACTGATTTATTTAATTGTGTGAGTTAAGTGGACACGCTTGACATTCACATCCTATTGGGCCAGAGAATCATGCTTAATGTACTTAGGTTGATATCAGTCTGTACAATTACCAGTTCAGGCAATCATAGATAGCAGAGACCCTATCAACATAGTTGCTTTAGCTCTAATGAAGAAATTGGAGAGTAACCTGATATGGAGCATTGTAACCATTATGGCACTGCCAGGCCTAACGCCACTACTCCAGTAGGAACGTATAGCTCAGTGCCACTTGGGTTTTTTATGAGAGATTTTGTCTGCTTGAGCCATCATTCTACCCCATGAAAATTTTAAGCTGCTTATTGGTATCTTTTTCATTAGAAGATATGGGCATGAAGTCAACTTTGAAAAATACTTTAGATGTAGGGGACAACCGGTTTCGTTGTGGTATACAGAGGAGTCCCCAGTTAAATGAATGTATCCCGGTGGACACAGTTACTGAGGGTTCAGTTGATCCTACCAGGTTGCAATTCTGACAACAGATGAGGAGGCAGAGTATCTTTCCTCAGGGTGGGACAGTAGCCTGGAGGAAAGTATGCTTACTGTGTCTATGTAGCTTGCAAGCCAGCAATGGCTCAATCTACTGCCCAGCTGGAGTCTAAAACACAACCTTACTTAATTTTGAAGGTTGAGTCTAATGAGGGAATTATTACCATTACATACTGTAAAAGTAAGCAAAACACCTAAAACTTAAATCAGCGTATTTTGAAGTCCAATAGAATTCCACCCTGCGCTGGATCAAAGCTACTAGTAAGCCAGGGCACCAGTCCTTGTCATAAGTGATGCCACTTTACATTTTTCTGAAGTGTTGTATGGTACGATCCTTCCACCAATCCGCTGATCCAAGAAGAAACTCATCGTTGCCTCTGGGTGCTATTTCTTCTCACCAGGTAGAAATCAAGATGTCTTTATAAACCAACTCTTACCCAGTGTACATCCAGAAGATCAGATACTAGCAATATCTATGTGCTGCCTGGCCTAGCCGCCTCCTCATAATAATTACCATCTATCCCCTGCTCATTTCTATACTGGAATGTTTGGTCAAGTGACGGAAATGTTGTGATTTAATGTCTACCCAACCTTTCAATCATTCATTTTGCTATAACTTGTATTTTGGGCTAAAGTTTGAATTTCTTGGGCCTTAATACTGATCACTCTGTTAAATTAAGTTATGGCATATTACCTTGACTACCATATCAATTTGTCAAATTAAGTTATGATGGATTAAAATGCCCATACACCTATATTGTATGTAGCTGAATAGCTGCTGAGGGTCAAATCCTTACCACCCTGCTGGCAATATCCCCCAAATTGCTACCAATTAATTTATGAGGCTCTACAGATTCATAAGGTGAACCCCTCTTTTATTAACATATTTTCTCCCTTGCCCCACCAGCATAAAAACAAGTATCAAGGTTTTTACCTTAAAAATCCAAGCCAATTAACTATACCATCTTCCAGAATAGATATATGATGCTCGGTACCCTACCATGTAGTTTATTGTAATGGGGATAGAACTTGTAGGAAATCCTTTCTTTTACCTAGCTCGTTTAAGCTGTCAATAGAAACCTTTAATTAAACCTCTACTAACTTATTGTAGGGCTAATGCCTTCACAAAGTATTTATTTTTTATACAATATTTCTGGCCTGTGCAGTTGTGTATTGGTACCCAAGTACAAATTAAAATAGAGGGCTAAAGTCAAGTCAGCATACCATAGGTTAAAGGTGACAGTTAGTTGAACTCGGGTATCCTCTAATCTACTTTGTATTTTTTATGGCTGAGTCTAATTGAAATACTTGTTTGCTGTTAAAATTTTTGACTCAATTAAGCATCCAGTTGCACGATCAGTTGTAGAACTGTAGTAAGTTATCTAAGTTTAAGTGCAATTTAATATACTAGTGATAAAATGTCACAAGTTATCATTCATAAACGATGCTTGTAAAACTTGTTAATAATTCGACTATACAGCTTAAAAGGTATACGATTTGCATTCTTATCCGTATTTTAAGTATAGGTTAAGTTAAGATAAACCTACTGTTCAGGTAGTGCTGAGTTTGGGAATGCTTTATTGGAATACTATAAGTTTAAATAAATTTAATACTTTAATTAGATCCACCTTTATCTAAGCTTGGGTATGTGCGGGATATTAGATACCTCGTAATATGTGTTTTATCTAATATAAATACACTGACTGTTCAAAAGTTATTAGATGCTTATATATAAAATAGGGCTGTTCTGATGCCTATGGTTAAAAGGATTTATACTTGTAGGTTTTATTTCCACTTTTATAAAATAGCCAACAGCTAAGCTTAATACGGGCTTCTATCCTTAGTAAAGTGTATTATTGATGGCACCTTTACTTAACTTTGAAGTGTCTGAAACGCCTAACCCAACCAAATTTAAGATGCTGCTACTCTTGAACGACAAAGATAAATTGGTAATTTTCTGAACTATTTGCCTTTGGCAGATATCGATTTAAGATATTAACGGTGCGCCATAGCACTTATCACTAGTGAATCAGAATTGAGCACAGGGACGTTTGAATTTGATATATACCACCATAATTATCTAGCTGACTTTATATAAAAGTAAACTAATGTATAGGATTAATAATAAATTAATGAGGTGGTAGCAAATTACTTAATGGAGAGTTTAGCTAGATCTCTGAACCATACTATCCTTTAAGCAAACTAATGATCAGCAATCGATCGGGTAGAAATGCTAATTTGAAGGGGTTGGTTGTAGATGAAGGTTTGAAAAGAATTAAACCATTGAAACTAGCATGAATGATGTAATAAAGTTCCTGAAGCAAAAGTTCAATTATCCCATCTAAGGTTGCTCTAAGTGGGTACCAGAAAGGTTGCTCGGTCCTAATAGAAGAGTTGAGTTTTAGGGGAAATGGATTTGGACCTAAGCCATAAATAGATGTTTTTGCCTTTTAAGATGCGGAAATAACCTATTCTGGAAAAGCTTTATTTCTAATCAAAAAATATCCGCAAATAAACAAAAGTAGTAGATGTAAAGTTTGCAATTATAGAAGGCAAACACAGGTAGGTTTATACTCAATCCCATAAGTTTAAGTTTATCATGTGCTAAACTCAGGAGCCATTAAACATTGACCTTAACGTTACTTCTTTATCGCGTATAAGGCAGGTCAATGTAATTAAGTAGATTTTACACATCAAATAATTTATGTGGTAGATTAAATTTATAGATTCTAGGCCTTAACACCATTTATGCACATGAGCATCGACTCCATTTCGAACGCAATATTTATTGGTAAGAGGGCACCAGCTTCATTGAATTGATTCTCCTTATGCTCCTCAGTTTCTATCATAAACTGGCTTTGTTCTAATTAACCTAAGCATTGATAACTTTGTCCCTCTAAATATACCTTAAAATATGGCATTGGAGACATGGAACTTAAACTAAGATAGTTTAATGCTTAAAACTTACCTTTAGTACTTTCTTAACTTGGCTTAAACCTAAAATGATGGAAATGTCTAGTATTTGGACTTAATTGGGGTTATCGTGTGAACCCTTTTCTGGGGTTTAATCTATTGATCTTGGCACTTTTTCATCCAAGGTTACGGAGAAACAGTGCCTGCCATCCTGACTCGCACCATCTAGTTCATATACCAGTAAGCAGAGTTGGACTCTAAATAAAACTTTAATAAAATTAAAAAAGTAATAAACTTATTTGAGGTTCAATAATAAAAAACTTGTTTTAGTTAAAGCAAAAAGACTTTTTGGCTTTTAATATACCAGTAAATCTACCATCCTGTTTCGACATCAAGCTATGTACGATATTAAATAGGAACTTGGTATACATCTATAATACTCCTTAATAGTATAAACTATCATCCCATTTCCTTATATCGATTATGGTTTAAAAATGCTATTTTTCCAAATTAGATATGTGTATTCATCAGAGGACAAACTATAGCTAAATCGTTAAATTGGCCAGTTACATTACTTAACCAGTTAATATGTGTTCGACAAGTAGCAGTAGCACTTTAACAGATAGGTGCATATTAGTGGTTGAGTAAATACCTAAAAGATAAACAACACAGTCACATTAGATGGTCCATTTAAAGTACTAAAGATCCTGTAAATCCAGTGCTAATGGAGCAAAATCAATGATTAACCAATACCTTTTATTTTGTACTAAGTTGACAACTGAAAATCTCATTCAGATACTCGATGTCTTTGGTCATCAAACCTTGATGAATCGAAATATCATGAGCTATATTATCATGATTTTGAGCTCAGTGAAATATTTTAACCTTCAATTCAAAGCAGTGTTTAAATTAAAACATCTAATACCATGTAAAATAAACTATAATATTTATGTAGCTTAACTTTGAATTCATGTACCTTATCTAGACATTTAGATACTTGAGTGATTAGTTGCACATCTACATGATCTATATAAACTAAATTGGCTTAGGAAACGATTAACTTTTAGCTCTTCTAGAGTATATTCTTTCGATAAGTCTAGTTTTAACACGCTTCTGGTCAGCTTACCTCGAATAAACAAATTTTAGCGTCCCTGCTAAACAGATTGAAAAGTTTCTTTAGGAAATCTAGCTGCTTCCATGTGAAGTATATAATAGATATTATCCAATTATTATTCCGAGTAAAGTTTTTAAAAAAATCTTTTTAGATCTCATAATTTCATATTTATAATCCATCATAGATTTCAGTTCAACTAAATACCTCAACTTATACAAGATAGAGATTGCAGGTTGTAGCCATACTTTCTCCATAATTATAACAACTATTCTTTGACATGATGTTAGTCACAATCTCATAATTCTTCCATTTAAAAGATTTACATGTTTTACTAAAGATAACAGTTCATTTAAGAGATCTATGTATGTCTTAAGTAACCTTTATAAACAAGCACCTTTTTCAAAATCATATAAAAAGCTGAACTGTAATTTTTGCAAGTTTTTGATTCTATTAAGCAATAAGTAAACTGTAAAATTTTGCAATGCATGCTAAACCTAACAGATTTATATACATATATAGAAACCAAATCAATCATTTAGTTAGATATCTTAATAAAACTTACCCTTCTTTTCATTTAACTGTCATATAGTGTTAAGATTATAGACTTTAAGTACTTATTTTCCTTAATAAAATTGTATAGGTGTTATATTAAAACTAGTAATGAAAATTTAAAATGTGATTGTGTCTTTTTTGTACTATAAGTTTATATAGTTTATTTACCAGTATTATATGTGAGTCTTTAATCTATAATTAGCTACCAAAAATCATATCATATTTATTCTTTAATAAATATATATTTAAATTGTCTTTTGATTTTTACAAATTTTAGGTATCATAGATTTTTGTTTTTAGCCAGAAACCAAAAAAACTACATTAATTAAGACATAATTCTTAGTTATCATGATGAAATTCATTAAAACTTTTAGGATATATCACATAGTTAATAGGATTCACTTTGCCTTAGATAAATAAGTTTACTAACTTATTATAAGTTATATATATCAAGAAGTTACCTAGGGATTCTAGCCTGTTAAGTAGATACTTTAACTTACTAATCTCCTATGACTATATTGTAAAATTGTCTCATGGCCATTTAAAATTCTGATTTTCTTCATTCATAAGTATGTGCCCCACCATTAACAGTCAATACTATTGAAGTAAGTTTAGGTCCCTAAGTATTATACATAGTCTCAGCACCTAACCTCTTTACAAAAACTAATATTTCATTTTCCTTACTTCTCACAATAAATCCTCCTAACAAAATGTTGATCGTATTTGGCTATTATTATATCTGTCTCACATTGCACTATACCTGATAGTTATCTCCCAACTACCAATAACAACTGTCTATCACCGGAAACTTTTTATCTTCAACTTATATATATATATAAAGCATCTCACTCATCTCAATTTCAGATGTTAATTAGTTTTTTGCTTATCTTTTAGCTAAATGTGGCTTATTTTACTGTGTCATAGTCCAGGTTATAGTAATTACTATAATTTTTTTCAAATGGCTCTATGTCAAGGCTTAAGACTAAAACTCTTATGCTTTTCACCTTTTAAAGATTTTCTAATTCATATTACTCCAACAGATATCCTTATTCAAGTTCTTGTTGCCTTTTTCCATCTAAGAAAAAACTTATTAAATAGTGATATTACATCTAGTTTAAATAAATTACTACTCTAGTAATGGGTTTATTATAATCAATGCTCTTATCTTATAGTGAAAATAAAGGTATATAAGATACTGGAATCAATGATAACAATCACAATATCTAAGCATAATTATCAACTTTAGGTAATCTATTTGCAATGCAGTTTCTATTGCTTAGTTTACTTTGAAATTAACATTGCAGAAAAGCTTTTTTGATATGTAATTAATAAAAATGAGCTTCTTTAAATAATTTCTTTACTATAAGCTCAATCTAATCAGTTCTCTTTAGTTCACTCTATAATTTAATGGCTCAGTTTAAGGTGTTGATTGATCATAGCTTATTAATTAGCTTTATATGCTAAGTAATCCTTTTTATACTTCTTAATATAATTATCTGCTAGCATTTACATGTTTTATGGCCTAAATTATTGATTCTCTAGTAACAAAACCTTACTCAACTAAAGTAAAAAGTCTTATATGTATATTATCTAGTTTATATTTAGATGATTTAATCTTTACTTCATCAATCACCTTTCCCACATCACTTATCAGCTATCCTGCATAACCTTTTGATAAATGGTTGCATATATATTTATATATGATGAAGGTTTCATTTTAAACCTAGTCTATCACAGTGCTTCTATATAACTAAAAACAAGCAAATCTTTATCTTAATAATATTAAAAGTTGTTGCCACAAACTTTTAATCACCTTTTATATTGTATGCGCTTCTTCTCACTAACCTCTGATATGTAAGCTACATTTATACTAGACTATATTGTAAAAAGTCACTGTTCTATAATCTAGATAGTAAAAAATTACAGTCTAACTTTATTATTGAAGAAGCTAAAATATGATTTTGTATAAAAAGTCCTTCTAAAGCTAGCATTTTTAATTGGTTATTATGGTTGATTAGATAACCAAACTATCTCTTTGGGTGAATAGGATAGTAAAGTTAGATTTAAAGTATATTATGGTTTATTCTGATGTATTAGTGATATCACATACTAAACCTTAACGTTTATGTGAATACTTTATTAATTGCTCACATATTGATGAATTATTAGTTTATACTAATCTATAATGCCCTAAAGCTAAAAATAGCAAAATGTAAGGAGATCATACGCTGTTATCAGACTATATTGTATATTATATCCAATTTGTACATAAAAGGGCATCAATCTTTGAGGTTTTCACTTGAAAACAATTGGGGATTTGGGCCATCTTAAGAATAGGTGGTTTCAGTTCCACTTACTATGTTCTATAAAGTCACAATTTGCTAAATTTAACTTTTATAGATTTCTTGTATGCAGAATTTATGTTAACGTTTAACTGTTATGTGTATAATGAGAGCTTGATTGAAAATATATGGCTCAGGGTTTGTTGTTAGAACCAGAGTGGATAGATTTAGTAGAATTAATTTTGAACTGTTAGATTTCAAAAAAGGACTACAGACACAATGGCCTGAAATTCTTGAAGTAAATAAAGATAAAGATTAGGTATATAAGGATTAATCAAGTTGTGGAGATTCAAATAAGTAGTATCATCAGGCTGAACCCTATTATAGTTTTTAAAACGCCATTGTCAAAATCCAGCAAGAAACTATGATCGCTGGTGCTATGTGCCGCTGGGTTTCCACAATGGAATATTTAAAATAAATAACAAACTCTTAATAAAACTAAGATTTTACTTTTTAGTTTTATTTTTTCTAAGGCAAACTAGAGAAAGGCCCTTTTCTCAATACTAGTAGTTCTTATTTAAACTAGTTTGAATTTTGAGATCATGAGCATTTGAGGCTAAAATATATAAAGCTGATTCATCTAAATTAGGAAATATAGGCTTTTGGCCTATCAGATTGAGGATAAATATTTTTGTGGCAAAACTGACCCGTGTGGTAAGGATTTGATAAATTGTATCCAATCACCAGTGAGTAAAATCTTCTCACTTCGGAGGGTTCAGATCCAAGTGGTAATGATTGGTTGATTTGTGCCAAATCATTGATGGGTAAAATCTTCTCACTTTGGGAGGGTTCAGATCTGAGTGGTAATGATTGGTTAATTTTCACCCAATCATCAACAGGTAAAATCTTCTCACTCCAGGAGGGTTCAGATCCATGCAATATTGAACACTTCAAATTTGGCCAAAAAGTTGGAGCAATCCTATTTTCAGTACTTACCATATTACGCCGATTTTGGGTATAGATTGTATTGTTCCAATGGATAGGATTCCACTGAGAATCCACCAAGATCTTTTCGCCGTTGGTATCCATATCATTGATAGCCACAATTTTAGTCAAAGATCAGACTCCAATGTCTTTCTCAGAAGTTGAGAAGGAGAATATCTGATATTGCCCCCTCAAAAATGTTGGGAGGAGTGTAGGATCATAGGAAATGGCCATGTACCCGGTTTATAGTAACTCCCATGGTTAATGATTTGATGAAGTATTCATTGCCTCTTTTGTAGTTGATGGAGAAAGGTCCCTCCCAAATTGAACCAAGCTTACCACTTCTTGGGGTGATGCAGTTATGGTAGTATAACACCTTATCAGCCACTTGAAATGTAGGAAGGGGTGCGGAGCTCATTGGCAGCCTGCCCTTCTTTAGTCACTGTTTTTGCTAGGTTGGTCATAGCTTCAGCTTGGAGTTGAATAGTTTGGTTAGCTAACCTTCGCATGGCTTTCTCAGGCTCCACTCCTTTAGAGAAGACATCTTTAGCCAGAAGGGCAGGTATGCCTGGTTCCCTGCCATACAAAACTCGGAAAGGGGACATTTTCAGAATCTGGTGATAGCTAATCTGGTAGGCCATAAGGGCACTGGGTAAGAATTGATCCCAGTGAAGTGGATCAGATGAGGCCATTTTATGGAGGATGGAAACTAAGGTTCCATTGGCTCTTTCCACTGCCCCATTGGTAGATGGATTGTATGGAGCTGAAAAGAGTTGTTGGGCTCCCATGGAGGTAGCCAGAAGTTTGACTACTCCGGAGGTAAAATTCTTGCCATTGTCACAGAGTAGTACTTGGGGACAGCCATGCCAAGCGAAAACGTGTTGGTGTATGAAAGTGGCAGTTGCCTTGGCTGTTTGGCCAGGAAGCGCCACAGCTTCAACCCACTTAGTGAAGTGGTCGATGGATACTAGGATAAAACTGTTGCCACTGGTAGACTGTGGAAGGGGACCTACAACATCCAAACTAATAGCGTGAAAAGGATGTTGTGGGGTAGTTGGTTGACACTGGTATCTAGTCTTGAAACTGGATTGTTTCTTGCACGTAAGGCAGGCTTCCAAGACATCAACTATAGCATCCATCATTCCATCCCAATAGTATCGATCCTTAGGCCACTCATAAGTTTTCTTTGCCCCTCAATGGCCTAAAATGGAGTGAGCTTCGAGGATGGCAGATACGCGTTCTGAGGGCTGGAGGTAAGGCAACCACTTCGCCACCACCTGCTTATACAACTTCCCGTTTTCCACTTTGGTGTTGTGCGAGTGGCAGGCTAACAACTTCTAAACTGGATCATCTTCATCCTCCCATTCGTTGGGAGTCATTAAAAAATCATGTAACCTTTCTGCCTCGCTATTATCCAAGTGGAGGATTGGCAGTTGAGACAACCCATCCACATTCATATGATGAGTTCTGGCACGATGTTCAATTTGCATATCATAAGGCTGGAGCTTTAGAGCCCAGCGAGCTAACCGCCCAGTAGGGTCCTTCATATTTTGTAGTCACTTCAATGAAGCGTGGTCAGTAACTACAGTAAAGGTGGTTCCATAGAGGAAAGGGCGGTAGTGCTTTACAGCCAACAGAACAGCCAGGCACTCCTTTTTGGTTACACTGTAGTTGCGTTCAGGCTTTGAAAGCATCTTACTGAAATACGATACCAGATGATCAATACCATTTTCATTTAATTGGCCTAAGATGGCCCCAACGGCGTAGTCTGAGGCATCCAGAAACAGGAAAAAGGGCTTTTTTAATCTGGGTGCCATAGGATAGGGCGTCATTGTAGTAGCTGCTTCAGGGCCTCAAAAGCGGCTTTTTGTTCAGCGCCCCATTGGAAGGGGATATTCTTCTTCAGTAAGCGAACAAGGGGCTCACTGAGTTGTGAGAACTTAGGGATGAACTGATGGTAATACCCCATCATCCCCAGAAACACCTGTATATCTCGCAAATTCTTAGGGGGAGGCATACTTGCAATGGCTTCGACCTTGTTCTGTAGTGGTTGGATTCCGTTTTGCGAAATGGCGTGGCCAAGGAAATCCAATTTTCGCTGAAAGAAGGTGCACTTTGAAGGTTTCAACTTGATATTTGACTTACGTAGCCTTCCAAACTTCTCCTTCAAGTGATCCAGGTGGTCTTTGGAGGTTTTTGAGAACACAGTAATATCGTCAATATAATTGATAACGCAGGTTAGCTTTAAGTCTTGCAAGATGTGATCCATCGCATGCTGGAAAGAGGCAGTTTCATTGCACAACCCTTGGGGTAATCGCATGGGTTGGAAAAGGCCTTCACTGCATATCAAAGCGCATTTCTCCTAGTCCTGATGAGAGAGGTCCATTTGCCAATAGCCACTGGCCAAGTCCATGGCTGAAAAGAAATTCGAGCTGAGTAGGTTGGGCCAGAACATCATCGATGTGAGGGATAGGATAGCTATCCTTCTTCATGAGGTTATTTAGCTTGCGGTAGTCCATGACTACCCGGTGACCTCCATCTTTCTTAATTAACAACAGTGGGGAAGACCAAGGGCTTTGAGAGGGAACTAATAACCCCGCATCCAATAACTGTGTGAGTTCCGTCCTCATATGCTGTTCCTCCACCTTTGACTTGCGATATGGTTTTTACCAAATGGGATGGGCATCACCTACATCCATGGAGTGGCACCAGCCCTTCATATGGCCATAGTCGTGAGCTGACTTGGAGAATATGTCGCTATAGTCATCAAGAAGATTATGAACTTTCTCTAGCTCAGTTGGGGTTAACTAATTCGAGATATGGACGTTTGGTAAGGTACACACCAGGTTGTCCGTTGGCAGGCCCAAATCTGCCATTGAGCTGATGGAGTGGATCTTTTCAACATCCTCCACAGGGATTAAAAATCCTTGGCCAACCTCTTGGTGTTTCCGTATGATCATGTCCTTTGCAGTGAGGTTTCACAACGGTAGAGTAATAGGTTGCTGATAGGCGAGGTCTAGTAGCCCAGGTAATACACGAGGCTCAAAGGACTAAGGCCCTCAACACTTACAAGGTGCAATAAAAAGTGATGTGGAATTTGGAGCGTGATTTTCGTGTCAACCACTCGTTGTTCACCCGGCTTAATCACCACCTCATCTGCTGCACAAAACGGGATACCATCGCTAGCCTCCACTGAATTGGGCAATTTCTTAGTGTTGCACCCAGAGGTGACATAATGTAAAGGCAAAGCGGAAAAAGGGGTATTCAACCAGGCAGGTGTAGTCATTCTTGATGAGTTCTTGGTTGGATAAGAATAATGGAACTTCGTAGTTCATCAAAGATAGGAACCCTTGCTTCATGTTGATGATGCCTTCATACTTGATCATAAACTAGGTACCTATGAGCATATCATAGGAGTTATTATCTAAGGCCACAGCAGGGGCCAATAGGATAAGCTTCCCAACGCGAATGGGAAGAGAGGAGTAAGTGCCAAGGGCGCGAGTATTGTTTGGGCTCACAGTTCCAAACTCCTTGGCATAATACAGGTCAGGCATCAGTTTAATCTTTTTCATCAGCCGTGATGAGATTATATTTATTGGGGAACCTGTATTCAAGATAGCCATCACCTGGACTTTGTGAACAACTACTTCAATCTTGGTACGTGTGCTTCCAAAGTTGGCCAACAGCGCTAAGACCTCCATGAGATGAAAAGTGGAGGTTAATTTGCGTGCGGTCTCAGGGTGAGTCTCCAGAATAGACTGCATGATATGCCCTCGCTGTAAAGGGCAAATTAAGCTCAATAGGAGCTGATCAGCGTCGCTGACTGTGTCAATAGTTTCCATACAACCTATAACTTAGTGGAGGTAAGTATCCTCAGGTATGGTGGTTTCATCTACTCCTTCTGCATTTAGATGATCAGGGACCTCTACTTCCGCGGGAGCTCCCAACAAGTAGTACCCAACGTCATTGTAACCCCCCTCAGAGTCAGCCTCAGGGGTATTCTCAACCATGGGCAAGGTTGCAATTGAAGTGGGGGAGACAGCCATGAGAGGTGGGGTAATTATCTTAACTTTAAACGGCATTTTCACAACCCCAGTAGTTCTGGAGGATATACCCTTAGAGCGCGCACCTATTGGCTGAGCTGAAGAGGGAAACCACAGTAGGGATCTCTGCTTTGCATGAATGAGGGATCTACAGTTTAAGTTGCACCAAAGCAGAAGGTTTTGCAGAGAGAATAAACACAGGTGGCCTCACCTCCAATGGTTCAATAGGCTGCAGATCACCTAAAGGAATATGGGAAACATCTAACAAAGCCTCTTTTATATCACGGAAAGTTGTGAAGTGGCATTTCACTGATATGATATGCATGGCGAGAGAGGGGTGTGAAGCTAACCCTGTTAATATGGTGGCGATAGCATCATCCAGGGTAAGCAAGTTAGACGTTGCCAACCTTTGAGCAGTGAGATAGAACCGCTCAGCAAAACTAAAGAGGGTTTCACCCTCATACATGGTAAGGCGCATAAAAGCCTTTTTTCCCTGTGTAAGCTCTGCTTGGATCCAAATTCAGCCAAGAGGGCCTTCTTAACATCTGGTTGAGTGTGCTGAGGATCCAGGTGAGGGATGATCAACTCTTGGGCTTTGCGGCTTAAACAAGAAAAAATGTACTGAACTTTATGTTTATCAGTGGCGCCATCCATTGCAGCTTCATAAACGTACAAAAAGAAAGCAATGCTCCCTTCACCCAGGATGTATCTGTCCTTTATGGGTAATTTGAACGGCTGTTGCTCTATCTTTTTGAGATGGGAGAAAGAGCTGGCTAGTTGCTTCTCAAGAGCAACTAATCATGATTCAGAGGAAGAAGAACCAGAAGAGCTGCTCACGTTTACAGCCTCCATGTTAATAACTATGGGTTAGTGCACAGGCGTGCCCCCGTAGTGAGCACCAAATTGTCAAATTCCAGCAAGAAACTATGCTCGCTGGTGCTATGTGCCAATGGATTTCCACAATGGTTTATTTAAAATAAATAACAAACTTTTAATAAAACTAAGATTTTTTTTAGTTTTATTTTTTCTAAGGCAAACTAGAGAAAGGCCCCTTTCTCGATACTAGTAGTTCTTTATTTAAACTAGTTCGAATTTTGAGATCATGGGCATTCAAGGCTAAAATATATAAAGCTGAGTCATTTAAATTAGGAAATATAGGCTTTCAGCCTATCAGATCGAGGATAAATTTTTTTTGTAAAACTGACCTGTGTGGTAAGGATTTGATAAATTGCATCTAATCATCAACAGGAAAACCTTCTCACTTCAGGAGGGTTAAGATCTGTGCAATATTGAACACCTCAAATTTGGCCGAAAAGTTGGAGCAATCCTATTTTCAGTACTTACCATATTATGCTGATTTTAAGTATAGATTGTATTGTTCCAATGGATAGGATTACACCGAGAATCCACCAAGGTCTTTTTGCCATTGGTATCCAAATCATTGATAGCCATAATTTTAGTCAAAGATCAGACTCCAACATTCTTTCACAGAAGTCGAAAAGGAGAATATCTGATAGTCATCAATACAAGTAATGTAGCAAATTTAATGTAGATTTTTGAGATGCAAAAGGAATAGCGCTATTGAATCAATTTATAGATTTTCAAACTATTTAGTATTCTAGTAAGTTAATACCCAAAGCCTTGATAATGATAGAGTATTGAATTATCAGTTTAATATAAAATAAAGTTTAAATACTAGATAAGTTTCCCTTTATTAAATATAAAAGCCCTATCCAGTTGCTACATTAGTAAAACTGTTGGAACCCTAAAACGTTCGTGCTTGCTGGTGCTATTGACACAGGATTTTAACAGAATACCGGGGGAATAATTATTAAAACGCTTAGCCGCTGTAAAAAATTAAAGGGGAATGTGTAAACCCAAGGAGCTTTTGATTTAAGATCATTTTATTAATACAAAAGCTTAGAGATCATAAAGAGAACCCTTATTAAACTAATACCGCTTAGTATTTACACTACTCTGAGACTAGTATTGAGATTCAAGGGGATTTATAATATGCAGAGGGCATCTCAATTTGGCTAAAATGACGATTTAGCCTATCAACGTTCCCAAAAAGCTTTTAACCTTGGTAAGGCTTGAAATAAGTAGTTAAATCAACATCTGGAAAGACATAATCATGGGATAGCATCTTAATAAAATCTCTAATCAGCTACCTTGAAAATAATTTCAGTTCAGCTGATCAGTGTAACTATTAGGTGATGATTAGCCAATAAAATATTTTCATTCCCCTGAACCAGCTTCAGGTCTATAAAGGGGTTGTTACCCTTATGAAGTTGCACTAAAATTCAAGCTGGTGGGGGGCGGACTTCCATGTCAGTTCTTCTATTAAACTGAAGGTTTGAAGTAACTTCTCATCTCAATGAGAGCTAGTCAACTGAGTACAAGAGTAAAGTCATTATTCTTGCTGAGATGATTCTGCCAAGCGTTAGATGGAGAATTTGTAATAGTATTTAGACTATATGGTGCCAGAACATTCATACTAACAATTTACCTCTAATTGTCTGACATAACCCCCTTTAAAATTGTGGGAAAAAAGGCGTAGGAACTGCCCATGTACTCTGTTATTAGTAACTTCAGAAGTTAAAGACTTGATGGAATATTCATCGCCCCTCTTATAGGTAACAACAAAACTTTTTTTTAAAAAAACCCTTCTCGCTTCTAAGAAACATGTAATTATTATGAGATAAAACTAAGGCATAATTTGAAAAAGGGTAGATCTGGATGGGCTCATTAGCTGTTTGTCCCCCTATAGTGAAAGTTTTAGTTAGGTTAGCCATGGCATCAGATTTTGATAAATTATTTGTTGATCCAACCAATTCATGGCTTTGTCAGGATATCAGTCCTAGCTGAAAAACATTTTTAGCCAAAGGGGCAGGTATCCCAGGTTCCCAGACATACAAAATGCGGAAAGGAGACATTTTCAGAAATTAATGATTGTTAATATAATACGCCATAAGGGCGCCAGGCAAGAACTGATCCCATTGCAGAGGGTCTGAAGTGGATAATTTTCATAATATGGATACTTAAGTTACATTTACTATGTCTATAGTGCCATTTATCAAAGGGTTTGAGGGCCAGAGAAAAGTTTCTGGGATCTTATGGAGGTAGCCAGGATTTTGACCACTCTTGAAGTGAAGTCTTTCCTATTATCGCAGAGGAGAACTTGAGGGCAACCATGGCTGTGAAAATAGACTGATGGAGGAAGGTGGCGGTAGCTTTAGCAGTCTGGGATGGGAGAGCTACTGCTTCAATCTATTCATGAAGTTATCTATACTATTAATGTTTATTGAATCCAGTGTTAGTCTGGAGTAAGGACCTACCACATATGAACTTATTGTGTGGAAGGGTTGCTGAGTGGTAGTAGGTTAATATTGATATTTGACATTGAGATTGGATTGCTTTTTTGCAGGTTAAGAAAGCATCCACGACTTTAATAATGGATTCCATTAATCTCTCCTAGTAATACTGATATTTAATCCACTCATAAGTTTTCTGCACTCTGTCATTCCCAATGGTAGAGTGGACTTCCATGATGGCAGGTGTAAAAAATTTATTTGGATTGGTTATTATTGGAAAATAACCCCAATAAACTTATTACTGCACAGGTTTGGTTCTTATGCAATCTGTCCGCGTTGTACAGTATATGATATTATTGGTTGATAATAGTATGATGACTATTATCCATAGTTGAGTGGAATTCTTTTATCTCAGCCCAACGCTCGGCCAGTATTCCCGTTCAAATACTTGAGATGTCTTGATATAGGGATTTGTTCCCTTGTTCAGTCCAACCTGATTTTCTCAGTGATTCCCTGGTGACAGTTTCTTCAGTCCAACACACAGTAAGCTGCAATACCCAATTGTTTCTCCTTCTTCTCTAGATCCCCACTCAGATCTTTACTCTTTTTCTTAAAGAGTCTCCCAATTATCGCACACAGCAATAATATTTTTGAGAAGAATAGAACAATTGAAAGCTCATTATAGTTTACTCTTAAACTATATACCAGATGAAAACTATAAAACTATATATCCAAAGTACTATATAACTGTTTTGATAAATACTGTTTTTTATTATGAGTGAGTTCTAGGGAATTTATTGTGGGGATTCGGTCATCTGAACTTTGGTTGACACCTATTTTCTGAAATGGCGGCTGTTGCCAAAGAATTGCCCATCCTCATCTCAGCAGCAATGGTCTTCCCCATCCTGGCTAGGATTCCATCGTTGGACGTCCTCAAGACCTAAATGGAAAGAGTCAGAAAACGTGCCTTAACATTTTTTCTCAATCCAAGCAAACCAACCACATTTGGCTAGCGACCTGCTTAGGTAATGGAAATTATTATCCATTAAGGCAGGTCATGTACCAAATGATCAATTCTCTAGTTGCAGGCAGCATCACCCACCTTGCAACTTGCTACTCATTCCCAATCTGTCAGTGATGAAACCCAACAGATACTATTGATACACCTGATAGTTAATCACTATCAGATGCCCCTATTTCATTGGCAACTCCGCCCAATGAGATCTTAAGATTTATCCAGATTGATCCCTGACAGATATGGTTGGGCGAATATCCCAAAATCCCTCAAACATAATGAAAATTTACTTATTTGGTTATTTATTGGCAAACAACCCTAGTAATCTTTTTACTGCACAGGTTCGGTTTTTTCATGCACTTTGTCATGTTGTATAGTATCATAGATTATTGTTTGATAATAGTATGATGACTATTATCCATAGTTGAGTATGAATTCTTATGTTTCCGCCCAACACTCAGCCAGTAGTCCTGATTAAATACTTGTGATGTCATAATTGTAGTGATTCGTTCCCTTGTTCTGTCTAACCTGATCTTTGCTGAGATTCCCTGGTGAAAGTCTCTTTGGTATAACACACAGTTGGCAGCTATCCCTGATTGTGTCTCCTTCTTGTCTAGATCCCCACTCAAATCTTTAATCTTTTCTCTAAGAGTCTTCCAATTATCGCACACAGCAATAATATCCTTGAGAAGAATAGCACAATTGAAAGCTGATGATAGTTTGCTATTATACTATATACAGGATGAAAACTATAGAACTATATATCTGTAGTACTATATAACTGTTTTGGTAAATACTGTTTTTTATTATGAGTGAATTAAGGGAATTTATAGTGGGGATTTGGTCATCTAACCCTTAGTTGCCACCTATTCGATGAAACAGCAGCCATTGCCATTAAATCACCCATCCTCATCTCAGCAGCAATGGTCTTCCCCATCCTGGCTAGGATTCCGTCATTGGACATCCTAAAGACCTAAATGGAAAGAGTTGGAAAATGTGTCCTTAATGTTTTCCTCTCAATCCAAGCGAATCAACCATATTTGGCTAGCGACCTGCTTAGGTAATGGGACTTATTAACCATTAAGGCAAAAGCACGCACCAACCAATCAATTTGTTAGTTGCAGGTGGCATCACTCGCATCTCAACTTGCTATTCATTCCTAATCAGTTGGTGATGAAACCTGACCAATCCCAATCAATACACCTTATAGTTAATCACCATCAGATGCCCTATTTCTTTGGCAACTCCATCTGATGAGATCTTAAGTATTCATCCAGATCTTTCCCCGATGGATATGACCAGGTGAATATCCCAAAATTTCCCAATCATGGTTACTCCGAAACTTGGGCCAACCAAATTTAAATTCACTTCAACTTAGGGAATTTTCCCCTAGCGATTCCTGGTAATCTAGAAGGCTGGGAATATGGTCAAAAATCCCAACACATCTCCCCTCTTGCCTAGATTTCCAGCAAGAAAAGGACCAGGGCATGAGAACACTGCTTTGGACACTTGGTCAAATATTTCATTGGTTCAGGTGGAGTACACTCATCAATACTCAACTATGCTCAGGACGGCCTTCAGAATATGGCGCTCTTCCTCTTCCTCCTTGATACCACCTTCTCAGAGTGTGGTCCCCACAATCTACTGTCGTTCCAGGCTGATCAATTTACTTGTGACAATATCAGTCCTGGGATCTGGTTTACCCCGTCAGGGTATATGACCCACTGTCATATTCAGGATTCTTGGTCCGGCGTCTTTGATTTCCTGATTTTCTCCTCATCCTAGACAGGAGACTCTTGTCGTCAATGTTTGTTTATGGCTTAATTAAGAATACTTATTTTTATTCACCCTTGTTATTTCTCTCATAACCTCTTGGCTCAAGTCATTCCTAATTCTTCTCTTGGAGAGCTTATCTCATTAATTTTGAGATCAATTTTTCCAAAACTGGATCTTAGTGGATTGTAGCATAATGTCAACTTCCATATAAGTCTGACATCCCATTCTCATCCAGCTCATATGTCAAATTCTGAGTCATGATACCAGATGCTTTTGAATAGCTTGTCTGATCAAGACACCCATCTCTTACAACAGATGAGTTGGGATGATTGGCGGAACCTCTTCTATGGTCCTTCCAGAACTCATACGCCTAGTCTGGAGCCAGTGGCTAGTCCTTCCATTGAATTACCTGAAACAGTAAATAATCCCTCAAAAACCAGGCTTGCAATCATTTCAAACAACTCTCAGCTGATTCTTCCTCTGCCGTCAATTCCAGAGTTGGATCAAAACTCTCCTGGATTTGGCTCCTTTTGCTGATGCACTGACCATTGTTGTAGATGCTCCGGAGATTATGCCATTTGCTCTTGATTGCTCATTTCTTGCTGGGTCAGACCTGCTTCCTGAGTTCCTCTTCTGACTTGGACAATATTACAAACCTGCTGTTCTGGCTACCAAGCTCACCATCAGTAACAGTATTCACTTCAAGCTCCCCTACGCTGAATTCCAGGCCCAAGTCACCAAGGCTTTGTCCCTAGCGCTGAATCCCTCTGATCTTGATAACATCCTGGATTGGGATACCACCACTTATGCTCTTCGCTTTGCTGGCCAAGTACTACAAAGTTAGTCCACAAAGCTTCCAGCCTCACCCAGGTTTCACTGCTCCTTCAGCTTTAGCTTCTGAGAAGCCATCAGTCATCGCTTGCAGGATGCCATCCAATCCATGTATGACTATCTCTTCTCCAGCGCTTTCCGTTGGTATCTTCCGCTGATGGAATTGATAGGGGGCATGATTTGGCAACCCCCATCAAGCATCCCTTGTTCATTGCTGGCTCATATATCCAGTGTTCTTGATGAAGCTCATCGTCAGGCGCTCAAGACTAGTCTTCCAGCTCCAGTACCATATCAGGATTACTCAGAGTTATTCGCCAATTGCTTCTTCTTATACTGTTGCTTTCCTCACCACTCTGGGGTTTTGCAATTTGCTTCATCCGACATCTTAATTTCCCTTCCCCTAGTCACTTTCTCGCAGGGCTTTAAGTCCAATCAAAGAACATGGTTTCATGTAGGTCTAGCCCTCACTGGCATCCAATCTCACATCAATTTTAACCGGCTGTTCATTCCTACCACTATCCATCCTCCCTTCCCCAAGAGGGACATAGGCGGAATTATCCCCATATTGAGGACAATTAATAAGAATAAAAATTATAATATTATATTGGTTTTTTCTCTATGCAGTTTAAAATCTTTTTCCCAATATCTTTTATCATTTTTTTATCTTTATTCTTCTTTTTTCCATTTGACTTGACCTTGTTTCAGTTCATCGGTCCATCTTTTTATTTTTCCCCCAAACTGGGTCCTGGGTACTTAAACTGCCAGTTTTCTATGGTTCAGAGGTCCTTTTTTGGAATTAACCATCTAGATTGGTTCAGAGGTCCTTTTTTCATACTTGACCTAATCATCAGGACATGACCAACTTAATGGTTCATTGGTCCTTTGAAAACTCTTTTATTTTTTTCGATAATCCATCGCTTCAGATACTTAGCATGAACTTGATTCGCAACTCTTCCAAGAGATTCTTGATGGAGTAGGCGTCAGTTGCTGTTTTGGTGATAACTTCAAGCTGACCCAACCACAACAAATCTAGTTTGTTTCTTCTTCTGAAACCATGCATATGACGATAGGCAACTCTTTCCCCTATTTGATATTCTTCTAATGCCAGTCAGTTCTTGTCATCTGTTGATTTCGCTTGTATCCTTTTCTTCAAAGTTGTATCAAATGCTTGCGATTGCATATCTATCAGGATATTTGTCATTCAGTTCAAATATTGATCAGTACTTATCCCCAACGTAGTTTCCACCACCAAATATAAAATTGGCGGCAACGCAGCCTTTCTCCCATACAACAACTCAAACAGCATCTTTCCAATTGCCGTATGATGACTAATATTGTAGGCAAACGTCACCAAACTAAGGTACATTACACATGCGGAAGTTCTTCCTGTGACCAGCTTCCTCAGCATTGCGGCCAGCATTCCATTCACCCGTTCTACCAATCTGTTTATCTCTAGCCGGTAGGTTACTGACATGACTCCTCTGATCCCCATTATCTCATTTAATCTCAGGATCACATGAGACATGAAGTTGGTCCTATACTTGCTAAGCAGGGCCTGCGGACATCCATGCTGGCATACTACATGATCCAGGATGAACCTTGCGGTACTGGTAGCATCTACTTTTGTTAGGGCCTTCATCCTGACCCATTTTGTCAGATGGTCGATGGCAACTATAATGTACTTGACTCCCCCTGTGCTCATCATCAGCAGTCCCATCACGTCAATGGACACCATGTGCCAGGCAAATCCAGGGCGGACCAGTCATTATCCAGTTTTATTCTTATGTGGTTTGTGCAGCTGGCACTCCACGCAACAAGCTAGATAATCCGCGACATTGTAGTTGATGGATTCCCAGTAATAGTACTGGCGAATATGATCAGTTGTTTTTCTCAGGCCTCCATGCCCAACAACCTTGTGAGCTGCTTGAACTGTTGCTTCTCTTTCCAATGGCTTCAAGAATATAACCGCTTCCTGTTGATCATCTTAAATACTTGTCCATCCATGGTCTTGGTGTTTTCCATTACTTTCCAAAGCGTACCTTGGATTTCTAGGGGCTCATTCCCATATTTTCCGTCAACCTTTCTCTGGAATAGCTCATCCACCTGTGGGTATACCATCTGGACCATTGGTAACTGCAATAAGCCATCCGCCTTCTGGTGAGAAGCCCCCACTCGGTGGACAATCTCATAATCATAAGCCTAGAGCTTAGATGCCCACCGGGCCAGTCATCCTTATGGCTCTCTCAATTGTGCAGCCAATGCAGCGAAGAGTAGTCTGTCACCACTTTAAAGTGAATTCCGTAAATGTACACCTGAAACTGCTTACATGCGTAAATGACTGAAAGACATTCACGCTCAGTCATGGTGTAGTTCCTCTCAGTGGCTGAGAGTGTCCAGCTCACATATGCCACCAGATGTTCATCCCCAAGTTCATCTACTTGGCTTAGTATGGCGCCAATCGCTATTAACAAAGCATCAGTTTGAATAATAAACTCCCAATTAAAATTCAGATTTTCAGAATCGGAGATTCTATTAAATACTGGCGTAGCTCATTAAAGGATCCTGGGCCTCTTCATTCCATATGAATCCTTTTTTTGGATCCTTCAATAAATGGAATAATGGCTCAGATATTTGGGCGAAGTCCTTAATAAATCTTCTTCAGTATCTGACCATCTCAAGTAACACTTGGACGTCTCAGACACTCTTTGGTACAGCCATCGTTCTCTGGCTGCTATCCT
>JAKSZP010006865.1:0-111809 GCA_022478985.1 Massospora cicadina | reverse complement strand
CCCTCAGTTTATTTTCACTGATAATTGAACCAACTTCACCTCGCACATCCTTCTTAAGCTGAACGAGCTTATGGGAATCCATGGAGTTCTGATGACCCCATACCACCTAAGTCCAATGGAATGGTCTAATGAGTGAATGGAACTCTGGTGAACATACTCCAAAAATTAGTAATGGATCACCCTTCTGATTGGAGCTCTAATCTTTCCACCGCCGTGTTCACTTATAACATCAGTTACCATTCCGCCACGGGGAAGAGCCCATTCCAATTACTATATGGCTAACACCCAGCTCTTCCGGCGTTGCTTTATGCATGTGTAGAAGACACTGGCGGACTAGAACCCCACCGCTATTTGACTAACCTTGTGAGCATTTTGATCAAGTTACAAACCAAAGAATATTCCTTCAGCTTGTCTAAGAAGATTAGGAATTAGGCCGCTAATCAGGCACGCCATAGTGGGTTGGTGCCATTCAAGAAAGGCTATATAGTTCTCTTTCATGATTAGCATAGATTTGGGTGGAAGCATAAGCTGGCTAGTATTTAAGCCAGTCCATTTGAAGTAATAGAGAAGACTGGAGTTGATGCGTGTACTACTAAGGATCTTACCAGTGGTAAGATCATTAACCGAGTACATGCGAAGTTCCTCAGACCTTACAAACAATAGGATCTTATTGTCCAGTCAAGGAGGGGGTAATGTCGCAATTTTGATATGACTGGATGATAATCTTGGGACAGCCGGGCGGAATCCGCTGAACATAGTATCAGTTACAAATATTTGAGTGCCTTGAGATGAGGCGATATTGGAATATAACAGGTCTTATTGGATATAATGAGTTTATTGGATCGCCTCTATATAAGGCGATATGGTAATGTTGATATTTGATGAATACAAAGTAAGTAGCCTACAAATAGGGCGACAGCGGATTAAGAATAACAAGCTGAATTTAAGGAAAATTGGCAAAATAGAATAACCCAAGAAATGAGAAATAATATCGCCTGAAGCTGTTGTATATAAGAAAAATGGGCGATTGAGAGAGGTAGTTTTTTTAGTGCAGATGAGCGGGACAGCAAAAAGTAGCCGTATTCATAAAATAAATAAAAGAACCAGTTAGGGCAATTGCTCCTATTTTTAAGTATATTTTAAAGTGCGTCCAAAGGACTGAAAATCTCCACATCATCCATCCGTTGCTCAGAGGGCTCACCCTGTGTGAATAGCCCAACGGATCCTAGTGATACCATCCAAAATTATAACAATCACTTAAGCACTCTCTGCTGGGCTTTAATAACTTTACTACTAATGACTAGTTTCCTGGCGTTGTCCAGTGCACCATGCACTACAACGGTGGAAATAGGAGAGTTATAGACACTCTCCTTATAGCCTTTTCAAATAGGTGGACCACGCCTTGTACCAGTTGGATATTCCATCCTCATTTTAAATCTTTTCAGTATTCCATGAAGTAAGATCATGTTGTTTGAGGGCCCCCTCCAGTGACTCACAAAGATTATCTCGCGAATGGGGCACCAGAATGAGAAGTGGAGGAGATTGTAGCCTCTTGTTAGGTAAGGAGAAGACTTGAATATCTTGTATCCTGGAAGGGATTTGACACAGCGGAGAACAGTTGGGTCCCAGCATGCAATTGCGCCAATGCCCAAGATTTAATTGTAGCATTCCACGAGCGTTTCCCTAAGGCTGCAGGATCAAAGTTTAAACAAGCCGTTGCTGCTATGAAGTTGGCCCAGCCCACAAAGACTTTTCCTTGGCAAATGCCCCTGGAAGGGGGTGGAGCCCAAACAAGAGGAGAGGGTAATGTCATGTTTACATGATTTATAGAGGGTACCAACAGCAGGGTCAAGGATGGTCGGCAGGAGGTCCAGAAGGTGAAACTTCAGGCCCTTTATGATCTCAAGCACAGCTTGGATCAACGCTGGGTACAGGATTGGTACGCCCAAGATGGTACAAATGATGGGCCTAAAGTCCAGCCCCCTGTTTTGGCTCTAGGGTTAAAATGAACAAGTTTTGAAATAAAAGATAATGGGAAAATTGGGTTTTTCAGGAAACAGGGGTTTTAAACCCGTTCTATTTATGAAATGTGAGCTTGGGTCAGGTTCAACTTTAGTTGATTACTCAAGTAAAGTCGTTTTTGAGGTATGTAACCCTTTCAGATGGAAGCGTGTGACTATTGGTGCACTAAGGCTTGGTACCACTTCCGCTTATCCAAAATTTCCCTGAGTTGGCTTAGGTATCTTTGATTGAGACCAACGTTTCTCATTGGTCATCTTCCCTAATAAATCCCAATAGTCATTTTACGTTTTTCCATATGTTGACTTGGGAGCACCTGTGCGCGGACCTCTTTGAGGAGGTCCTACAACGTGTTAGCCGGTTATTCTTTTAAAATCTATTACAGCTTCTGGTACACCGCTGGGCCTACCCAGTTCCCTCCAAACCTGGTCACCAATGCACCATACCCCTGTACCAGACTTGGTTATGATCTGCCCTCTGGGGTACGGCCAAGTTTTGAAGATTTATCAACTTATTATCACTTTTGCTATGCTCAACACCCTCTCCATAAGCCTCTTTAGCTCAAGCACCCTTTGCAAGGCTATTTTTATTATTATAACGATGGCTACTAGTTCCCTTGCTTTGGTCCTGTGCACTGAGCCCATACGCTGGTTTTTGGAGAGTTATAGATAATCTGTTAACAGATTACATAATTCCCTCCAAATAGCATCAATCTTTAATCCACAAATATGTTTTCTGCACTCCGCCGTGCCAAGGGTAGAGTGGGCCTCCATGATAACAGGTACTCGCTCTGAAGGTCAGAAATAGGGAAAAAATATACCCCAATATTTTATATACTCTCCACTTTCTACTTTTGTGTTTTGGGAGTGTCGCATTAGCAAATTTTTAACAGGTTCATCCTCATCATCCCAAGCATAAGGGGTCATGAGGAAGTCATGAAATCTCTCAGCTTCACTTTTATATAAGTGAAGGACATGCAAAAAAGTCAATCCATCAACAATTATATGTTAAGTCCCAGCTTAGTGTTTGATATTCATATCATAATGTTGGAGCTTCGAGGCCCAATTAGTCAGTCGTCTGGTAGGACACTTTTATTTTGTACCTATTTTAATGAGGCGTGATAAGTAACCACAGTAAAAATAAATCCATACAAAAAGTGGAGATAAATTTAGTAATGAGTAAGACAGAAAGGAACTCCTTTTCTGTGACGCTGTAGTTGCATTTGGCTTTTGATAGCATCTAGCTGAAATATGAAACTAGATGATCCACCCCATTCTCATTCAATTGAGCCAAGATGGCTCTAATGGTGTAATCAGAGGCATTGTTAAGAAAAATGAAAGTTTTAACATAATCCGGGTGGCTTAGGATAGGACGGTCTTGTAGAAATCTATTAGCTTCTCAAATGTGGCCTTTTGTTTGGAACCTCAATATAAAGGAATGTTTTTAATTAATAGACAAATGATAGGCTAACTGAGTTAGCAAACTTTGTGATGAAATGATGTTATTATCCCATAAGGCTCAGAAACACCTGAATATATCGTAGTTCTTAAGGAGGAGGCATTTTTGACATTGTTTATGCCTTTTCTTATAGGGTTTAATCCCTTCCTGTGAGCTAGAATGCCTGAAAACCTCTAGATATTTTTAGTAAAAAGTGCCTTTTAATGATTTCAACTTAATGGTAGAATCGTGAAGGTGATGGGAAGTTTTTTAGATGAACAAGATGTCCATAAAAAGGTTTAGAAGAAAGCATGTTGTCATAAAGATAAACTATAACACAACTTAGCATAAGATCCTGTAGGATACTATACATTGCTCACTATAGTGATGCGGGCATATTGAACAGCCCCTGAGGTAGTCAAATGGGCTGAAATAGGCTTTACTGAAAATGAGAGAACATTTAACCTGATCTTAATGGGAAAGGTCCATCTACCAGTATCCGCTGGATAAGTCCAAAGAAAAAAAGAATTTAGAGCCAGTGAGTTGTGCGACAGCTTTTATCAATGTGAAAGATAGGATAACTGTCTTTTTTGTGAGGTTGTTCAAAATTTGGTTGTCCATAACTACCTGATGACCTCCTTTTTTCTTTTTTATAAACAAGTGATGGGATGACCCAAGGCTTTAAAAAATTACTAGTAGTCCCACATTTAAATAATTGCTTGTGCTCTATCCTAAATTTGTTGCTCTTTGACCTTTTTTATGATAAGGTTTGGACTGTATTAGCCTAGCATTATTAACATTTATTATGCGGCTACATTCTTTCATGTGCCTATAGTCAGTAACAGATTTAGAGAAAATAACACTTTAGGCATCTGTTAAGGAGTGAACTCTTTCAATATTTTCTAGGGTTAGTTCACCTGAAATGTGAAATTTAGGCAAAGTACATAGTAATATGTCAGTAGGTTGAACCATGTCTAACATTGAAATAAAAAATGGTTTTTTAATATTCTTAATTGGAAAAAGCAGTCTCTTCTATCTCTTGATGTTTTTTCATAAGAATGTCTTTGTTAGTGAGATTTCCAAATAGATATTGATAGATAGCTGGTAAGAAGGGTCTAGTATGCCAGGAAATACTTGAGGCTATAAAGGGACTAGCTACTTTGATGCTTGTTATGTGTATAAGCTGTTTTGGGGGATTTGTAAAAAAATCTCGGTGTCAAACATTCGTTGTTCACCAGACTTGATTACTATCTTTTCTGAGGAATAAAAACAAATATCTTCTAAAGCGTCACTGAATCAGGCAACTTTTATTTTATCTTGCCCAGATGTTGTGTAATGCAAAGATAATAAAGGAAGAAGGGTACTCAAATAATCAATATTATTTAGCTTGTTGGGATACTAATTGCTTAAAACCCTAGAACCTCATAATTGAGCAGGGTTAGATAACCTCGTTTCATGTTGATAATTTCGTCACACTCAAGCATAAAATTGGGTGCTAATAAGTGTAGTGTAATTATTGTTATCCAAGGTTACAGCGGGTGCCAACAGGATAAGCTTTTGATCCAAATGGGTAAAGAAGATACGCCCTGATAGCTAGTACTGTTTGGACCTGCAGTTCCATACTCTTGTAAAAATTCCAGGTCAGGGGCCAATTTAATCTTCTTGATAAGTTTTGAGGGGATCACATTGATTGGGGAACCAGTGTCAAGGATGTCCAAAAAACCCATACCTTTTAAATGATGACCTCTACCTTGGTTATAATTCCATCAAAGTTAGAAGGGAGAGCTAGATCTTTCTTAGACGGAAAGTGAAAGTAAGTTTTTGAGCTGTCTCAGAGTATCTCTACTTGATGGATTGCAAGGAATGAACATTGTGATAGGTTGGATCAAAAAGGTAATGAGCTGGTCAGCATCACTAGCTCTATTATTAACCTCAGGATACCCCAGAACTTTGCCAAGATAAGTTTCCTTAGCTATCTTGGCCTTTTTTACTCCTCCAGCAATCAACTGATCTGAGATTAAGACTTCAGCTGGCACTCCTAAGACACAATATCCAACGTCCTCTTACCCTTTCTTCTGATTCACTATTAAAGGGGTTATCTATATAAGTCAGATGAGCAATAGAAGAGGGGTCGGAGTCAGGCATGTCAGATTTGTTGGCTTTCTTCTTATGAAACACAGTTTTAACATGCCTTATCTTGTTGCAGTAAGTTCACTGATGGCGCTCATTTGGTTTCTGCTTTAGATCTTTAATTGTTAAGACTCAGGGTTTGACACATCACCTCAGGTAGTCTCAAGTTAGGGAAATTGGCAACCGTTAGCAGAGCCTCTTTGATATTATGAACATTCCAGAAGGAGCGTTTTACTGAGGTAATTTGAATTGACAAGAAAGGGAATGAAGTCAATCAAGTCTTAATGGAAGCGACGGCACCATCACAAGTTAACATCGAGAAGTCAACAGCATCTTGGCTTCAATTTAGAACCAATCAATGAAGATGGCAACTTATTCTCCCTTTTGCATGATAATACGCATAAAGGCCTTTTTTCATGCTTAAACTCTGCTTTGAGTTAAATTCGTCAATAAGAATTTCATTAGCCTCCATTCAGGTACTAAGGTATTAATATGAGGAACCATTATTTTTTGGGCCATGTGACTTAAGCAAAAGGATGTGTTTGACTTTCTGGTGATTGGTTGCTCCTTCCATGAAAGATTTGCAGACGTATAGAAAAGAGGTAATGCTACCCTCTTCTGGGGTAAACTTATCCTTATAAGAGGGTTTAAAAGGGATGAGGGTACTCACAGTGAGGGTATGGACATCATGAGTGGGCCCAAGAGATTCTTGAGAGGGATATAGTTTGAGCTTCTCAATGCATGACAAGGCTTAACTAGTTGTTGTTCTAAAGCGGTTATTCTTTACAAATCTTAAAGGTGATGAAAGGAGGGATATACACCCGATCATCCTCCATCTTAATTTGTAATTAATAGATTGTGGTGTACATGGACCCCCTATAGTGAGAATTACTTGTTAAAACCCTGGCAATCAGTTACTTACAAGTTTTTAGTTGCAGGATCTCAACAATATAATAGATTTAGGAGTGTTAAAACTCTCTGAAGCTGTTCAAGGATTTGTGATTAAAAGTAAACTACAAATAGGCTTAATTTTAACAATTAGATGGATATGATAATTGGTCCCTTATCCAGATAATGCCTCACAGTATTTATAAAACTATAGGCTAAAAATGAGATGAGCGAGAAAAATCAGGTTAAACAAAGAATAGCTTGGTTTTAGCTAAATGTCAATTAACCTATCAGGACTATCAATAGTCTTTTCTTCCAATATGACTTAATTTTAGGGATTGGTTGACATCAGGTAAGGTTTTTTTTTTTTTTTAGTACTAGATGGTCCCAACCCAAGGGGGGATTCATCGATGTAGTGACATCAGGTAAGGTTAATCCGCGTAGTAATGACTTAGTATATTTTATCTATCAGACATTATAAGATTTTTCATATTAACCAATTACAGGATTTTCTAGTCCTTGATTAGCAGTAAAATATTTTCACCCTTCAGAAACCCCTTCAGGTCTATAAAAGGGTCGTTTTCTCTTAGGAGGTAGCACTAAATTCAAGTTAATGCATTGGTGAACTTCCATATCAGTTTGCCTATTTGCCAAGGGTTAGATAAAAAATTTAAAAAGTAAACAAAGTGGGTCAACCTTAGAACAAATATACCACATCAAGTTTTTTATCCTGTGCTGGTTTTAACCTGTTTCAATAAAAACCCAACCCAGATTGAATCAGGAACCACCGTTATTCTACCACTCTTTTAGAAAAAAGTATAAACCAAATATAAATTATTCTGCTGAGATTTAGACTTCTATTGCTAAAACTATTTGAACTATTTGACACTGAGACATTCTTAACTAATCAGACTTCTAATTGTCTGACACCATTGTCAAACATGTTTTAATCCTGAAATTGGACATAAAGAGCCATCTATACAAGAAAGGGGTAACTATCCTTTTGAGTGATAGGATTTAGGTGACGATAGTCCATTATAACAAATGTCCTCTGTCAGGAAGTTGATATGACTGGATGATAAACTACCCATATCAGCGGATCACCGGGGAATCAAGATGAGTCTTGAGATTTACAAAAAGGGGATACATGAATTATAATTGAGTAAAATGAGAACATTCAGTAAATTGAGAGGAATCATGCTGAGATTTGATATGAATGAGAGCAACAAAAAAAGGAAGAAGAATAGAAGATACCAAGCTGAGTATGCATCTGGCTGGGGAATTGAGGTATAAAGAGCCTGATGGAAGATCAAAAGGGGATAGTCTTTTATAAGGAAGAAGAAACGCAGAATGGTCTGCGAGAGATCTAAAAATAAAGGTCAAAATAAGGGGCAATAGCTCCATATATATTTTATTTAGTTTTATTATAAGAATCGACAATCCTCATATTGTTCAATTGGGTTGCTCAGTGGCTATACTCTGTGAAAATCCAACTCGGCGACAGCAGACCAAGATGACAAGAAATTTAACATCCTCCATTCTTTTTGTGGATTAATAGTGGAGCAGAAGATCAAGGGCTTTAATGGTTAAGCAGTTTAGCTTTTAATAGTTTTTTGATTCAAGAGCCACTTTAGACTCACCCACTTTAGATTTCTGGTAAGCCTGAGCTTTTATTGGGGATGATTTTCAGTTTCCACTTTATTGATTACATAGACACTTTCCTATAATCTCCTGGTCCCTTATAGAAGACATTTAGATTACTTAAAAGGGTTTCTACTTCTTACTTTCCTTTGGATTAAGGGTGTCTCCAATTTTATTTTTGACTAGGTATAAACTTTTGAGCTTTATTGCTCTCTTCAGCTCTCAGAATTACTGCACAGGCTCTTATATGTGAATTGTAAATTATTGATATAGTTAAAAAGTTGGAGTTGTTATGAAAACTATCTCCTTAGTTGAGCTTCTCTAGACCAAGTTGAGTATAAAGTGCAACGCTAGACTAGAGAAAACACTCTTTCCTTCAAGCAGGAGCTTGTAGAGTAACCAAAAGCACTTGATTAAGGGAACCTGTCAGTTAAATTCTTTCCTCAAGAGTTAGAAACTGACGATAAATAAAAGAATTTTCTTCTTCTTCCACTCTATTCTAAGATTATAAAATAGATTGTAAAACTATTGATGTGCTACTTTTGTTAATTCTTTATTTACTTAAAAATAAAGAAATATATATAGGATCCAGAAAACAACTCTTCCGTTGGCGCCTCACTTGGAAATGGTAGCCATTAACAATGGATTAACCCTCTGAGATCGCACCTATGAGGATCTTCCTTATCCACATAGTTAGATCTCACCGCTAACCAGAGTCACGACCTTTTCTGGTTTTCTGACAAAAGTGTCCCCACAATCACAATCAACCTCAGTGGAGTCCCCCTAATTAGACTAACAGCCTGATTAGGTAATGGGACCTTTACCTATCAATAGCAGGCCGCGTTAACTAAAAGATTAAACTGAGAGTTACTAGAAGCAACTTTAATGCTTCAGTAACTAAACATAAATTCCTTAGTCAATGGGCAACAAACTTTAATCAATCATTACAATTAAATTAGATATTTATTACCTCAGCAATTTAATTATAAAGTGAATGCATTGTCAGGGATCATCCCCATTAAACTTAAGTTTTTCAATGGAATAAAGTCTTAAGGGATTAACTAATATTCATCAAGGGTTTTTACAAGCAACAATTATCATTCAAAAAAATAACTCTCACATATACTAGAGGAACTTATCCCCTAGTGGGCAAGCAATCATATTGTAATCTAATTAGCTGGGTGATATAAGAATACTGAAATACCAACGTTTCCTCCCGCTTGACTAGATTGCCAAGCAAAAGATAAGAACTTGGGCAAAGGATGCCGCCTCAGGCCATGGCCAAAGTGCTTCAATATAACCTTAGTAAAACTCAGTTCTATCTGCACTTGATGCTTCTCATGCCAACCTTCACAACGAAGCCCCTTCTTCATTATTACTTGCTGCTGCCTCTCTTGAGCTCAGGTCCCACGGCATCATGCCATTCCAAGACTATTTTGGTCATCCTTGCTGACAATATAAACTAGTCCTCCTGTTTGACCTCAGGATGAGTATCTATGACTTCTCATAATTCTTAGGATCTTCTCATCTGGATTTACTGAGTCCTTGTTATCTTAAGAGCCTTAAGACAACTAACGGTGGATTCAATTAAGCCTAAGCTGATACTACTTACTTTCTTTTATTTTAGCACCTTGGGCCTCTTCATGGCGGATCCAGTTGCAACCTGAGCTGATCCTGCCACTAACAAATGCAGTCTTTACTTTCCGTTGTTCTTCATCACTACACTCATTATAGTTCACCCCTTCCCCACAAAGAACAATGGAAGGTGAGATCACCTCCAGATCCTCTTGATTGTGGTGCAAAATAACAATAAAAGCTTAAAATTATTTCTTTTTTTCTTGAAAGATCAATTCCTTCTTAATATATTTCTTTCCATAGATTTTTTTCTTTATATCTTTTTATTTTGTTATTTTATCTTATATTAATTATATTTTCTTGTATTTATTCTTTCTCTTAAGTTGATACTTCTAGTATCTATCATAAATGCAGTTTACTTTATGAACAACCCCATTATTCTTTATCATATAGGCATATGTCACTGACTTAGTAATAATTTCAAACCGACCTGACTATAGGGCGTCCAACATGTATCTTCTTCCAAAAATATGGCTATTACAATAGGCTACCCTATCCCCCACATGGTATTTTTTTCAGCGCTGGTAAATTCTTATCCTCCATTTTCTTTTCTTTAATTCTTTTCTTCAGAGTAATATCAAATTCCTGAGATTGCAAATCAATCATAAAATTTGCCAGTCAGGTTAAGCATTGCTCAGCACTTATCCCTAAATTTGGTTTAACAGCTGAATGTAATAAAACAGTAGTGTGGCTCTTTGTCCATACTGTTAGATTCTGGTGGTTGAATTAAAGATAATCCCTTTATAAATCATCAATTCAGGCTAATTACCCATACAACAACTTGGCAATTATTTTTTATTAAATTGCACAAAGAAATGAATTTACTGTTGTGACAGATTGGGGCCAGCATGATCTGCACATTGACCTCATGAATATAATTTCAGATTTGCATGCAAATTCAGAGGTCAAGTTTGAAGGGTCAGGCCAATCAGAAAAACAATTGGGGTCAGAAATTGTAGGTAAGGATAAGGAATTTAAGAATGAGAGATAATTTGGCCTATCAAGCAACTGGTGTCTCAATTCTCAAAATTTTTCATAATTTGTTATATAAGACTTTCACAAGCAACGATTTGGATGTCGCTCAAAAGCCTAATCTGGGATTTTAATTCTTTGAACTATCGCAGATGCTTTAAAATGAGGAAACAGCAACTGTAGATACAGTTTTGTTTTCTCAAAAATTTATAATAAAGCTCTCAGTGTTCTGCTTGCCTAAAATTCAGTTTAAATTTTATGAAAAAAGTAATATTCAAAATCAACCAGAAAGATGAGCTCAACTAGTGAGCTGAGCCAATCATTGGCTTCATTTGTGGTAATATCATGGAGCCAGTCTTTGCTGCTTGCCTGCAGCATTGCTGGAACCTTGGTCCATGAGGGCGTCACAAACTCTGGTAATGGTGCATGGGTTCAGAGGTGGTTCTCTTCTGATTTTCAGTCATGTGATCAGTGACATGGCTTGTGCTTCTCAACTCCTTTGTTTCATATTGGCATGAACCTGTGCGTTACATAAAACAAAACTCAAATACCTTTCTCTCTGTCTTATGGGGCCCCAGGATGAAGCGATGGTTACCAACGGAGAGGAATGGAATTGAAAACTCTTGACCGTGGTCATGGTAGGGTTCTCATTGGCATTTTGGCTATGTAAAGTGGAACAATTATGGGAGCGGCAAATCCACAATCCATAGTGGTCCAGGTGAAACTTAAATTACCCAACGGTTGGGTGGCGTTGTCCATGGAGGCGTTGGACAAACTTCACCAAGTCACTACATGTATCTGCTTCCAGGCATGGTTGGCGCAGGCAACAGGGGGAATATCCCCTCTCACGCTCCAACTAGTCTGGTGGTGGACGCATTACCTACAGAATTGGAGGGATGGTTAAAGGAACTTATTGAGGAACAGGAGAGTTTGCCAAATTTAATGGAGGAGCGTGTGGAGTTGATCAACCAGGCAGCACGTCCGGATGAGGCAAAAGATGAGGCATGGTCAGCACTATTAACAGTTAGCCAGGGGCATAGTTTAGTAGAATAATATGTGCAGGTTTTCCATCCACTGGCAAAGCGGCCCAGGTTACTTATTCCCAATCCTCACGAATATTCCGCTAGAGGTTGCAGGCAGATTTGCAGGCAGATTTGGCAGCAGCAAAGGTCTAGGCTACGCTGGGGAGGAGTGGCCTTAGCTTATAAGTTGAAAAGCGATTAGCACATGTATGGGACCAGCGTGAAGGATCAATGTCACTGGGAAAGGGACAGTTCCCAGTAAAGTGGCTGTTCCAGTCAGGGGTGGCACCAAGCCCCAAGAAACTTTGGAAATGTACAAGGGGGTGGGCGCCAAGAAAATGAAGAGGAAGCACGTAAATCAGTGAGCCATGGGCAGAGGAAGGAGAATATGCCTAAATATTCATCATTAGCCAATTCGCAATTGGGAGATTTATTCAGAAATAAATTGCCTTCTTCACTTTATTTTCAATTTTTTTACCCCCGTAGAGTTGCGCACAGATGGCAGTATAGAAGGGGCAATGGCCCAGATAGATACTGGGGCAGAAGAGAATTACATTGAGCTTGCATTGGCAAAGCGCCTGAAGTTTCAGGTGCAGAGGGGACAAGATGTGGTTTTTACTGATGCATCACAGAGGGTGTTGTCATGGTGAGTGAGCCCTTCAGTGAAGGTACAGCAGGACCCATTAGGGTTTTTGGAGCGCTTTTGTGCAATTGAAAACCTTGCCCACCCAGTAGTGCTTGGGATGCGGTGGTGGCATCAGTTCAAACCCCAGATGATTGTGCCTTCTGGTACCATAACCTTGAACCCAAGGATGGGTCCACCGATGAAGTGGAGGCTGTTGGTGGGAAACCAGGAGTTAGATGAGCATAGAACCCTAGGGGCCATGCAGAAAGAGGTCTTACCAGCAGAACACAGCTTTTGTGGGGGTCTTTGGTCCAAAAAGGATTCGCCGTTCTTTCCCACAGGGCCATTCGTTTTCTCTTTCTGGTTTTAAGAAGGGTTGGAACTTCCCCATAGATGCCTAGTCTATCCATTGAATGAACGAGCCAAATCCACATTGGAGGACCATGTGAATTCAATGTTGAGCGAAGGATTAATTGAGCCATCAAAATCAGCTGTGGTATCTCTGGTGTTGCTGGTGTTCAAGGCAAGTGAGGAGTTATGGCCATGCGTGGACTACCAGAGATTGAATGCAGTCATGGTGCTGGATCCTTACCTAATGCCATTAATGAAAGATATCCTGCCGATGGTCACAGGATGCAACATCTTTACCAAGCTTGATCTGGCGGATGCATTCAATCAGGTACTCATGAGGCCAGAGAACCAAAGGTACACGGCAATCAAATGCCACCTTAGAATGTTCCATTACCGAGTTATGCCATTTGGGCTGTGTAATGCCCCAGCGGTGTTCCAATGAATGATTGGCCAAGTACTCAGTCAGTTGATTGGCTGGTGTTGCATCGCTTATATGGATGACATCCTGGTGTTTTCACGTTCCAAGGAGGCACATGTACGTGATGTGAGGGAGGTCCTGGAGGCATTGGCTGGGCAGGATTATGGCTGAAGCCTTCGAAATGTGAGTTTAATTATGAGTCAGTTAAGTTTCTGGGGAATGTGGTATTTGGGAAAAGCCTGGGGGTATGCCCAGATAAAATACAGGCTGTGCGCGCATGAAAGGCACCAATGGATCAGACAGGCATAAGAACTATTCTGGGGATGGTAAATTTCCTCAGGTGGTTCATAAAGAATCTATCAAAGTTAGCCTTGCCACTTACACGATTAATGTAAGATGTGCCATTCATATGGGAGAAGAAGAGGAGCGGACATTCAACATGCTGAAAGAGAAGCTCATTTTAGGCGCAGTTCCTTGCCCATCCAGATCCTGAGAAATCTTTCATGGTTGAGATGGACGCCTCAAATTTTGCTGTGGGAGAAGTACTCTTACAGAAGGGGGAAGATGGGTTGGAGCACCCAGTGTGCTATTTTAGCTGAAAAATGATTCCAGCAGAACAAATTATCCAATATATGACAAGGAGCTACTGGAGATGGTTGCAGCGATGCAGGAATGACAGCACAGCTTGTTGTATGCCCGTCATCCTTTTGTAGTATGGACAGAACATATGGCACTGAAGTATTACTGAGAGCCCAAGAAAATGAATCGGTGCCAAGCCTTGTGACACATGGAGCTGGTTCAGTATGATTTCTGAGTAGAATATCATCTGGGAGCTGTTAACACCATCACAGTTTAATTGAGATGGGATGCGGGGATAGCATATGAGAAGGCTGAGTTGGAGAAGTATAACACAGCAACCATTTTCTGGGCAGACCAATTTGCCATGATGTTGAAAGAGGAGGATGAATTAGAGGGGGAGATCTAATGGAAGAAAAGGAAGTTGGAACTTGGTTGTCAGTTATGGGTGGAAATGGCAGAGGGCCTACAGCACAGCTATCATCATACATATTGTAACGAATGAGTTTGCACTAATATTCCATAATAAAATTGGGAAGTAAGAGCCACATAACTGACTCCATAAGAGACCAGACTGCCAGAGCCAATCCCCCAAACCCATCCGCCGAGTTTCGCCATTGCCACGTGCCCTCAGATCCCTATCCACACGCTGTAGGAGGATACCAAATTGCACGCCAATACCACACCATGCCCACTATTGGAGCCCATATCTTCCAATTCGATTATTACATTCTTTTAAAATAAAATACTCTTTTTGACCACGCAAACAAATCTTTATTTGATTTTTTGGATTTATTGTAGAAGACTCAACTGGCTATTAAAGCCAGCCTATCCTCAAATATATAGTGCTTTTGCAAATATAAAAATAAGCTTTCCTTTAAGCCAAGCTCTCCTGAACCATCCAGCACATCTCAAGCGAAGATTCCATTCCCCATGGAATCATCGTCTGAACTGCTCATAAGTATGATGTCATATTGACTCAGATGCATTTCAGTTTCAGACCGACGAATTTCCCTTGCTCTGATTCCCCTTTATTTAAACTTCTTATAAATTTCATATTTGGATCAGGTACCACCTGATCCGTTACATCACCCCCTGTGAAGATTGGAATCCCTGGGCCATCCCTGGGCACTGTGCGCCAACTTCTCCTGTTTGCCACATCATCTCCTCCTTTGGATCACCTTTCCAATTCACCCACACATGTGGCTGACCCTTCGCCCATCTCCCAATCTGTATCCGGTGCTCTGTGCTGATCCACCTGTTGCTTCTGGTGGGCTCTTGCCTGTTCCAAACAACCCCATAACCTCTCCTTGGTATCCATCTGGGCACATGACATCCCATCCAGCCCTCAAAATGCTCCATCCATAGCTCCTCCGGACACCCTTCATGGATCTTCCTGTTGCTTCTGGTGGGCCACCGCCCACTCCAAACTTCACCGTAGCTCTCTCTCAGTATCTGCCAGGGCACATGCCATCTCATCCGCCTCCCGGCACACTCTGTCCATGGCCTTTCTGGATGCTCCTCATGGATCCGCCTGTTGCTTTTGCTGGGCCACAGCCCACTCTGCACTTTCCCATAGATTTCTCCTGATATCAGCCATGGCCAACGCCATTTCGTCCACCCCCAGTAAAACTCATCCACAGCTCCTTCAGATGCCTTTTGGGTATCCGCCTGCTGCTCCTGATGGGCCACTGCCCGCGCCATACTCTTCCGTTGATTCTCCTCAGTATCCGCCTTGGCCTGCGCCATTTCATCCACCCTCATTACACTTCACTCCCAGTTCCTCCAGACACTTGAGCCAACCACATCTGACACTTCACTCGTGACACTTCTTTTGGATCACCGTAGACCCATTCCTCCCCTTCCAAAACATCCACCTCCTTCAACTCACAGCCTGACCATTCCTCCCATTCCAGAGCATCCACCTCCTTCCACTCACTGCTGAACCAAGAAAAAGTTGAGTTGAGTCTAATGTAATGAACATGTTTGCACCAATATTCCATAAGTAAATTGGGAAGTAAGAGCCACATAACTGGCTCCACTAGAGACCAGACCGCCAGAGCCAATCCCCCAAACCCATCCGCCGAGTTTCGCCATTGCCACGTGCCCTCAGATCCATATCCACACGATGTAGAAGGATAGTAAGTTGCACGCCAACGCCACTCCATGCCCACCAGAGTTCATATCTTTCGATCCAATTATTCAGTTCTTTTTAGTATAAAATACTCTTTTTGATTACACAACCTAATATTTATTTAATTTTTAGGATTTATTGTAGAAGACTCAACTGGCTATTCAAGCCAGCCTATCCTCAAGTATATAGTGCTTTTGCAAATATAGAATAAGCTTTCCTTTATGCCAAGCTCTCCTGAACCATCCAGCACATCTCAGGCGAAGATTCCATTTCCCATGGAATCATTGTCCGAACTGCTCATAAGTCTGACGTCATATTGACTCATATGCGTTTTGGTTTCAGACTGACATATTTCCCTTGCTCTAATTCCCCTTTATTCAGGCTTCTTCTTATAAATTTCATATTTGGATCTAGTACCAACTGATCCGTAGCAATGTATGGATCAGGTATCACTTGATCCATTACACATATTGGAAGAAAGATTGAATTTTGTACCATGACTCATGGATATGGGTTACAAACCCATCACTGCAGTGAGAAGTGCTGCAGGCATCGCATGGCCACCCATTGGCAGGTCATCCTGGGGTTGCTAAGATGATCAAACTGGTGTGGTGTAAGTATTCATGAGCTGGATTGTGGAAGGCTATCACAAAACATGTGGCGGAGTGCTTAGTTTTTGCATGTTCAAAACCCTTGAAGAGGCAGCCCAAAGGTAAGTTAGTCCCACTCCAGATTCCAAGTCAGCCGTGGGGGTCAGTTAGCATGGATTTCATTACAGGGTTACCCAAGATCTAGGGGGAAAATGCAATAATGATCATTTTTGATCGGTTAGCTAAATATGCTTAGTTTTTCAAATGTATCTCAAAATTATCAGCCAAAGATAATGCAAGGTTTTCATTGATAAGATAATCGCCCGTCATGGCCTAACAGTGGAGATCATTTTAGATCATGGACCCCAATTTATTTCAAAATTATGGTCAAGTTTGCTCAGTAACTTGAAGATTTGCCCATGTAGGGCTTTGGCATATCATTCCCAGTCTAATGGACAGACAGAGAGGGAAAACCAGATATTGGAACAATACCTTTGATGCTATGTTTCAGATCGCAGGATGATTGGGTTACCTGAATCAGACTGGCTCAGTTTGCCTATAATAACCACTATCAGTTGATGACAGGGATGACGCCATTCTTTTAAAATCATGGATCAAATCCAGCATTAGATGGGGGTCAGGTGATGGAGTATGCCAGGGGGCTGACAAATTATCCTGAAAAATGACAGACATCAGGAGGAAGTTACAAAACAACCTGGAGCGTGCCACAGAATAGCAAAAATTGTATGCGGATCAATGGAGAGCGCCAGACTCATTGTTTTCTTCAAGAGATTGGGTGTTGGTGGCAGCAGAAAATTATGTGGTACCAATAAAGAGCCAGAAACTTAGACCAAAGTTCTTGGGACTGTATAAGGTGATTCAGGTTATCAACAATGTTGCACTTGAATTGGATCTCCCAGAAGGGTCGAGGGCCCATCCAGTTATCCATAGCTCACAGCTTCAGGGCTTCCAGGGGCTTGGACCAGAGCGGCCTGGGCCGTTGAGCCCATGAGAGGAGAACAACTAGGAATGGAGATTTAACAAATCCTGAAGGAGCGTTGTGTGAGGTGTCTTCAACAGTCCCAGTAAAGTGGAGAGGGTATCTGATGGAGGAAGCGACCTGGATGACACCAGAGGAGTGTGCACGCTATCCTGAAAAGATCTGAGAGTACTTAAATTTGCAAGGGGGTGATGTGATGTCTCAGAGGCCAGACTGATCCTCACATTGACCTCATAAATATAGTTTTGGATTTGCATGCAAATTCAGAGGTCAAGTTTGAAAGGTCATGCCAATCAGAAAAACAATTGGGGTCAGAAATCTTAGTTAAGGATTTGAAGATTCAAGAATGAGGGCTAATCCGGCGTATAAAACATCTGGTGTCTTAAATCCTCCAATTTTCATAATTTGGGATACTTGACTTTCACAAGTAACAATTTGGATGTCGCATGAAATACTAATCTAGGATTTTATTTATTTAAACTATTGCAGATGCTTTAAAATGAGGAAACAGCAACTGTGGATACAGTTTCGTTTTCTCAAAAAATTACAATAAAGTTTTTAGTGTTTTTGCTTGCCTAAAATTCAGTTTAAAATATATATTAAAGAAAACATTATTTAAGATCAACCAGAACAATGAGCTCAACTAGTGAGTTGAGCCAATCATTGGCTTCGTTTGTGGTATTATCATGGTGCCAGACTTTTCTGCTTGCCTGCAGCATTGCTGGAACCTTGGTCCATCTATACATCACAAACTCTGGTAATGGCACACAGGTTTGGGGGTGGTTCTCTGCTGGATTGTCAGTCATGTGGTCGGTGACATGGCTTGTGCTTCCCAATTCTTTCATCAAATATTGGCACAAACCTGTGCATTACAACTTTGAAGTACTTTTCCTGTGATTGATATCTAAATAATCTCTAAAGATATCATGGAACTAATAAAAACAATAAGATTTCTCTAAAAATTTTAGAATCAGTTTCCGCCCTATGGTGAATTTTACATGTCATTCCTCATAACTAGCATGATAGCACTTGCACATGGACAGTCCCAAATGGAAATAACTAGTGCTATCAAGAGCTCTAGTGAAGTCCCAATTATGCATATGTCATAAACTTTAAGTTAAATTCAATTTTCCCAGAAGTCATATTCTATCAGCTGTAAGACGAAACTCAAATCAGGCTGACATTAGGACAATTTTACCTTTCAAGTTGCAATTTTTGTACCTGAAACCTTCCCAATTTGAGAGTAAATTGCCATCAATAGTCCTAGTAAAAGGTCATGGTTTTATCAGTTCAAGGGCCAAAATAAGATGGAAAATAATATCTGGTGAAAATTGTGCACTCTAAGTATGGCCAGGAGTTGCCTTAGGAAAATAACAGCACCTGGCCAAGTAATTTGATCATCAAATAATATCTTCTAAATAAAAGATATATTCTCTTATTTCACTTTTACTTAGCGTTGGAAATTTAACCATATTATGCTTTTCCAATGTTTTCTGATATTAGTGAATTGGTTAGGGATAATCCACAATATCATTTATTAATATCAATAATTATAAGCTTTCTAGAGAAGGAGCTCTGAGTTGATATTGAAGATTAATTCAATAAAAAAGACTTCCTTATTTGTTGGGGATGATACCTGATAGTTTACCAACTTGAGGGCAGGATCACCTAGCCTGGGAAGTGAGATGGAGAAAGTTCCAACCAATGGAATGCTAAGCTGCTGGTCCATGAGTGCAAAGCTATTATTAGGTAATGAATGTCAATGATTCTAATGGAAGGGCACTAAGATGCCAAAATGCTATATATTTATGCTACTATTTTCCTAATAAAGTTTTCTTTTTCTTGGTATAAATCTTTTAATAGAAATTAAGTTTTAGTGTATTTAGGACATAAGCACCTAAATTTTGTAGTGAACAACAATTTAGTGTCAACTGAATCAATATTGGCTCAGATTCATGTTCCCTGTCGTCAAACAGGGAAATTGGAATAAGTTAGGGATACCCTCATGAACCTGTGCAGTGACCACTTTTCAACTTTTGGTTTTTTATCAGAATCAGTCTGAGTGTCACAAAGCTTTTAGAGCGAAAATCTACAGCTTGTATTGTTGCCTGCCTTGGTATAAGTTCCAAAATTCACAGGGGAAAATTTCCCGGAATAGGCCAAAAGATTCATATATATTTTAGATAATCTTAGTGGGCTTCTGAACGGTCAATATACTGTAAGACACTGGCTAAAATTGAGGATCTTGAAACGAACTTCTTCCCAATAATATGCGTAGGATTATTTTATAATATGAGCAATCCTCATAATTTAACAAGTGGTGCTCACTCAAATTCAGTGACACTTTCAGAAATGGACCCATACAACCAGATGCAGGCTGATTTTTCCATAAGAGAAAGCGATAATGAAATGGAAACTAGTGACAAGAAATTTATTAAATATTTTAATATCAGCCACCAAGGCTCTGATGTGGGTACCTCATAATCCCTGGATCTTGTCATGACTGAGGAGGTCATGTAGATGTAAAAAGATTGATTGATCATATATCTAAAGCGTTAAGAACATGTTGAAAACCATATCATGGTTTTAGGATTGGTACGTTACAATTCAATCCCTCTTTTGGCATGTTCTACTATCTCAAGTATCTGGCACTCAAGATTGAGATATACATGAAGTATAGTGATGAAACCATGGCAGCTCTTTTCAGACGTCTTACAAACAGTCAAGTAAAGAATGAATTACTGGTTAACTTTGAAAACCCTCAATCAAGAATACCCAGCCAATTCTTGCTAGACAAAATCTGGTTCACAGAATCTAAAGTATATAAGAGGAAGATTGATCTTCCCAATCTGCTAATAGATAAATTAAATTCCAGTTTTAACAAAGGACAAAAAGGCAATTGTGGAATAATACATGACTTTCCAATGAAGCTCATCAAATATTAAACACCCTTGAGGAGCTACTAAATGTAGGAGTATTGGAGATAGCCACGAAAGTTCTTGTTCTTAATAGGCTACCACACAAAAGGTTATAAAACATGAATAGCTGCTGTCAAAAAACTGGAAAGTCATGCAGAATTCCTAGCGTCTCAGACAGAACGTCTCACCACACAGGCTACTTTATCCTGAAGAGAATCTGGACACAAATCTAAAGCATATTTTCTTTATAGTCTATGTTCTGACTGAGTTGAGTATTTTGAATAAGAACACCAAAGACCCTGTGCATTATCAGCAGTTCAAATAGAGTTAAAGAGGACGCTTTGATCAAAATTTCTAAAATCTGAACTGTTGTGTCAAGATGCAGGCCAGAAACTCTGAAATTGCTCAGTAGAATAGGGAACTCAGAATATAATTAACACAACAAATTCCTGAGAAGACATTCTGACCAAAGATATCAAATGCATAACGTCAAATCAAGTTTCTTCTGAAAACGAAAGTGACAACTAATAAAAAGAAGTCAAATCTCTTATAAAATTGTCAGTGTTTAGCCAGCCTTGAGAAGGAGAAATTGAAAAATGTTTTGTTATTTCAGCCAAAAACAACTTAGAAAACCAAATAAGGCTTAAATTCAAGCATCAGAAATAAGAAGCTTGGAGCAATATCATGAAATTGAGTCATTGGAAATCTATACTGATGCAGAAAGTGATACCTTAAACATCTGTCCTATGCCTTAAGTCTAACATCAATCCCAACTTCAGATACTCCCCAATGGGAAAGAGGGCCAATTTTATCTGAAGATTCACCAAGGCGCTCAAGTACTAAAAGAAGTGTAATGCTATTTTTGAAACAGGGCGAAATAATTTCAAATATCTAAAATTGTTAAAGTTTGATAAGGATTGGAACGTTCGCTCTTTTCTCAAGTTATTTAAAAAGGCAATATGGGGGCATCAGACCATGCAAAAAGTTCAGCATTAATTAAATTGCTTGTAGCCCACAGTTACGACCTCATTATGCCCTATTAGGGTGAAGATTGATCCTAGATTGATGTCAAAAACGCGATGATAAGACAATATAAAGGGCTTGGAAAGTTATAAATCTGAAAAACCAAGCTTCTTGATATTAAATTAAATCAGAAAAGAGACTATCAAGGGATTTTTTGACAGGGTTTGTAAGTATGGGGTATGTCCCCTCTGCCTAAATCAGGTAGTATTCACATTCCCCACAAAGAAGGGTCCTAAGGGAGCAGCTGTCCCCCTTGTCACACAGGGTGATCTTGCCCATGTGGTAGGTGAGCATTAGGTGACAGCCATGCCTCTGAAGGTTCCCTCACAGGTTCCCACAATTTTTTATGCCAAGTTAGATGGAAAATTGAAGAAATTTGTGCGGAAATATCTGGAAAACCTACTCTCGTGGTGACAAGGCCCAATGGGCGTGCATATTCGAGTAATGGAGTATCAGGGATCAAATCTTCAGTCACACTTTCCAGTGGCATTGAGCTACTGAGAAATGATGTGGTTGATTCAAAATCTACCTTCAGAACTTCAGAAACAATGCCCAGTGGGCTTTTATTTAGTAAGTCAAGAATTCTTAGTGTCAAATCTGCAGCAAAATTTGACGATGACATTGGGTCATCATTGGAAGTTTGATATCAGTTCAAAATCCTCCCTTCTCATATCAGGATCTTTACTTGAAAAATTCTGCTTAGCTGAATGGATGCCCAAACGACCAGGTGCGAGTGGGTTGGGTATCCTTAACCCATTCCCAACCTCTTGGTTCCACCCCTATGTGGTGTGGCCCTTGGAGGTTCCCATTGCCCGTCAGTCAAGACGACATCACGTTAATCATTAAAAATGGAACAGTCGAAATTTGGGTATCTGAGGCTTAATCATCAGCGACTCAGCCCACTGCCAACTCTTTTGATGTTGATTCCTATTAGGTTTGATCTTGTTTCCCCCTCAATCAAAGTTCTCCAGGTTAGGTTGAAATTTGAAGACCCCAATCCCATGCTTTGATAAGTTTTACCAAACCAACCACTATAAAATCAGTTTGATCTCACCGAGGTAATTGTTTGTTGATTTTCTTTCCTTAAATTTTCAATAAAAATCACTTTACCCGATTCCAGTTTTATTATGTTCAAAGCCAAACCACCCTTCCTGAATCAACTATTTCAATAACTCACATTCCCTAGGGTCATGTTTACCTGGTTCATTGCTAGGTTTTTACATACATCTATGGCTCATGGGTACTCATTGAAGAAATTATTCCTGGACTCACAACAGTCATGCAAGCAGCAGTGCCACTGGCATTTGGGCTTGTCACTTGGGTGCTTTAGCACTTAAACTGGCTGGCCGGTCTAAAATTAACTTTCAGTCTTCATGACAAAATCAACCAAACATTATTCTTTACCATTTCTGCCCTTCTTATTGAGATGAGTGTAGCAGTGGTCATTTATTTTCATATGAGAAAGGTTGTGAAGAAGTTCTACTATGACCACAATAGCCCATCTTATCCCATATATACTAAGCCCAACCCACAAAATGAAATTTTCATGCTAGGAGCCAACGAGTTGGCCTTGGTGTCAAATCCCAGCTCTAAAATACTATACAAATTGATTCTAATATTTGCCATGGCCCCGCACCCATGTCAGTATATTTAACATTCTGGCTTATGAAGTAGCTGCCCTTTCTAGGCCTTGTGGCTTCTCCCAATTTTATTGCAATCTTTTCCTTATCTTTAAATTTAACTATAGCTGCCAATAAAGAGAACTTCGCCTATTTTTTATTGCTTATGAAAATTAGTATTGGAGATCACCACGTGTCCTTTGATGCCTTGGTGGATACTGGAGCGGTGGGTAATTTAATGTGTAGAGATGGCCCACCAGTTGGAACTTGACCTGGACTTGAGTCCTTCGGTGATGGTCACTTTGTCAGCTTCCTAGCATTCATACCTAGTATGACGCCCAGTACCTTTCTCAGTTTACTAGTTTAGCTTTTGCAATAAGTTCTCCGCAATTCCAAACTAGTGTTTCTAGTAATTTTAGGATGGGTTGGTGGCTTCAACAGCATGTTAGAAAGCACCTCAATTCTAATATGTTGTCATCTGCTAGTGACGAGTCATAAGGAAAGTTTCCTTTAGTGGATACTCTTACTAAAACTCAATGTTTCAGTTCACTTACTTCCCTTGTTTCCCCTGGGGCCTCCCATGGATTTCCCTGAGGCATTGAAGGGATATTGAAGTCTCTTCATTTCCAAAAAGGCGGACCATCTCCCCCTCATACAAAATTCAACCTGGGGTTTAGAACAATGGTGCAGGTGCTTAATATTAACTGTCCTTTGTACCTGCATACAGTGGAGGAGGAGGTTGCTCTAAATTCATGATTGGATGACATGCTTAAGAAAGGGGTTGTTCAAAGAGGCATCACCAGTTGCTTCTCCCATCATTATTGCCATGAAGGCCGATGGCTCCCTTGATACCTTTTTGGGTTATGGTCACCTAAATAAGAACACATTCCACGATAACTACTCTTTGCCAATGGCGCAGACAATTGGCCAAGTGATTGCTAAGTCACTTGTGTTCTTTAAACTTGATCTTGTTAATGCCTTTAATCAAATTTGGGTGTGAAAGGTCAGGAATGGCTTACCACTATCCAAACAAAAAGGGGTATTTTCCAATTTTGGGTAATGCAATTCAGGTTTAAGAAAGCACCAGCCACATTCCAAAGAATGATTGATAATGTGCTGGGTACCTACAATTTACCTGCGCAGTTGCATACATCAATGATATTATAGTAAAATACCCAACTACCAAACAACACACAAAGGAATTGGAATGGTAGTGGCTGCTTTGCACAGGTGGGCCAGTTCTTCAAGCCTTCAAAATGCATGTTTTATAGGGATGAGGTTATCTTCTGGGCAATCTCACCTTAAAAGATGGGTAAGCCATTCCCCTAACAAGTTGGATGCCATCTTTAAATGCCCAACTCCAACAACCAGAAACCAATTGAGAATCTTCTTAGGCACTGTCAGATTCTGTGGGTGACTCAAAAATAAACCCTTTGACAACCTACAGATTAAGCCAATTTTCTCACCTAATGCTTGAATTTTTAACCTAATTAAAACCCATTGCAATAACACAGCTTGGGTCAATTATTGCAACATGGATGTAATTATACAATAAGCTCAAGCTGAATACCCCTACATTTAGGCCAATCTTCTCTGCAACTACTCGGCCAGGCAGATCAACTCAACGTCATTTCAATCTAATTATTCTATCAGTAGCTCAGGCTGAATACTTTCACATAGTTTTGGCCAATTATCGCTGCCACAAACCTCAGCAACTAGTCCCAATTAATTGGGACCAATATTACGAAATCAGTATATAAAAATTTTCAGGACCAACTCAACGTTAACGTTTAAAAAACCCATGGACAATAAGATGAACAAAAAAAGTAATCAATCTTCCGCCTCAGGGTGAATTTGTATGTTAGTACACATAGTCATCATGATAGCACTTGCACATGGACCGCCCAAATGGGAGTACCTAGTGCTATCAAGTCCCAGTTGACATCCCGTTTAGGGAGTTGTTTCTATCAGCTGTGTGATGAAATCATGATAACTATCAAGTTATTTTTGTATGTCAATATGTGTAACTGGCACAATAGCACATACACATGGACTGCCCAAATGTGAGAGCCTAGTGCTATTGAGAGAGGCCTGCTGATGGCCCAATTATATGTACATCATTTATTTAAAACAACTACAAGATCTCCCAGAATTCATATTTTGTCAGCAGTATGACAAAACTCATTTTGAGACAATCTTAGGACCATTTTGCACGCTCATTGTTGCGATTTTCATCCCTGAATCCACCCAAATATGAGAGTATTTTGCCACCAATAAACCTAGCAATAGGTCTCAGTCATATCAGTTCAGGGGCTGAACTGAGGTGGAAAATAGTTTGTGAAATAGCGTGTTTAAATGTGGCCAGGAGATTCCCTAGAGGTTTAAATACCAGCGCCTGGCCTAATAAATCATTATCAAATAATCTAGTCTAATAAAAGATCTATTTTATTTAATTCTCCTGCAAGTTTTTATCCCAAGTTAATTTTGAAGAGTGTTGGCAAGCGGGGATCTCAGGATCCTTAGCTTGCAACTTTGCCTGCATCAGCTGAAGTTCCAAATTACAGCGGGAAAATCCAGCCCAAAATTGGCCAGAAGATTTGGGGCTATTTGAGGATGCTGAGTAAGTTTCTGAACTGTTGAATTACCATAAGCCTCTGGCAAAATAAAGGATTTATCAGCCAAACATCAGCCTGATTAAGCGTGCAGGAATATAATTATTAAGCAAGAAATCCTCAGAACTTCACAATTGGTGCTCACTCAAAATTGGTGACACTTTTTGAAAGAGACCAACATAACCTTTTTCTGGAAGATTCAGCAAAATGAGAAAGTGACAATAAGATGGAAACTAGTATCAAGGAAATCTTGGACATTTTTATTACCAATTGCCAAGGCTCTGAAGTGGGTACTTCCTACTTACTGGATCTTATCATATTGGGGGAGCTCATGAAGATACAAAAACTCTGAATCCAGATACTCCCCAACGGAAAAGAGGGCCAATTATGAATAATGATACACCAAGATGTTCAGGAGGAAGCTGTTTCCACAAAACTACCAACCCTAACTGTCCCAAGTCCATTCCTAAGAAGACTCAATAAGATGGCTGATCAAAAAGGAAAAAAATAAGAAAAAAGGAAAAAAGAGAAAAAAAATAAAAAAGGAAAAAACTTATAAAATATTAACATTTTATACAAAATAAAATATAGTAAAAAAGAAAAAAATAAAATAATAATAATAATAATAAAAGGGTATATAAGCTAAGAAATTAAAACTTTTATATCACCTAATTACTACTTTAGTTCACACTTGAGGTGGGGAGGCGATCCAACGCTAGAATCTTTGACAGTTTGGGCCAAAATTAACAAATGAAATTGATCAGTGAAGGCTAATCAGAAATCATAGGGCTTATGTTAAAGTCAAGTGGGGGGATATGTCAGATTCTGTGGTTGACTCAAAAATAAACCCTTTGACAACCTACAGATCAGACCCATTTGCCTTCCTAATGCTTGAATTTTTAATATAATTAAAACCCATTGCAATAACATGGCTTGGGATGATTATTGCAACATATATTTAATTTATATTTAGAAGCTCAAGCTGAATACCCCCGCACATCTAGGCCAATCTTCTCTGCAACTACTCGGCTGGGACAATCAACTCAACATCAATTAAATCTAATTATTCTATCAGTAGCTCAGTCTGAATACATTTGCACAGTTGGGCCAACTATTGCTGCCTCAACCTCAGCAACTAGTCCTTTTAAATCAGGACCAATATTAAAGTAATCAGTATATAAAACTGTTCAGGACCAACCCAACGTTAAAATTTAAAAGTCCCATGGACAATCAGATGAACAAAAATGTAATCAATTTCCCACCTCAGGGCGAATTTGTATGTTGGTATGTGTAATTGGCATGATAGCACTTGTACATGGACCGCCCAAATGGGAGCACCTAGTGCTATTGAGAGGACGGTGACATCCCGTTTAGGGAGTTGTTTCTGTCAGCTGTATGACAAAATTATGATTGACTATCAAAATATTTTTGTATGTCAATATGTGTAACTGGCACAATAGCACATACACAAGGACTGCCCAAAGGGAGTACCTAACGCTATTGAAAGAGGCCTGCTGACAGCCCAATTAAGGGTATATCATTTATTTAAAACAACTACAAGATCTCCCAGAATTCATATTTTGTCAGCAGTATGACAAAACTCATTTTGAGACAATCTTAGGACTATTTTGCACACTGGTTGGTGCGATTTTTTCTCTGAAATATTCCCAAATATGAGAGTATTTTGCCACCAATAAACCTAGCAATAGGTCTTGGTCATATCAGTCCAAGGTCTGAACTAAGGTGGAAAATAACCTGTGAACATTGCATGTTTAAATGTGCCAGGAGATGCCCTAGAGGTATAAATACCGGTGCCTGGCCTAATAATTTATTATCAAATAATCTAGTCTAATAAAAGATCTATTTTATTTAATTCTCTTGCAAGTTTTTATCCTAAGTTACTTTTGGAGAGTGTCAGCAAGCTGGGATCTCAGGATCCACAGCTTGCAACTTTACCTTCCTCAGTTGAAGTTCCAAATTACAGCGGGAAAATCCAGCCCAAAATTGGCCAGAAGATTTGGGGCTATTTGAGGATGCTGAGTGAAAGTCCAAATGGTCAAATTACCATACACCACTGGCAAAATTGAGGATCTATTGGCTGAACTTCAGTCCTTTTAAGTGTGCAGGAATATAATTATCAACTGAGTGATCCTCAGAACATCACATCCACTATCTATTTCTTGAAAAAATTTTCCACAGCCCTATTCCATTTACCACTCCACTACATCTGCTCACAGGTAAAAATGTTCCCTTTCGTTGGACGCCTGAGTGCCAGCAGGCATTTGAGTCAATCAAAAATGTGTTCTTATTATACCCCATATTAAAACATGCAGACCCATCCAAACCTTACATTGTTGCATGTGATGTCTTATCTGTCGTGGTAGGGGCAGTCTTGCTTCAGGAGCATAATGGGTTGAACATCTGTTAGCCTATTTTTCCTGCAAGTTCACTCCCACTGAGCAGTCTTGGGACATCTATGATAAAGAGTTGGAAGCCGTCACATGGGCCTTAACTCATTGGCGGTATCTCTTATAAGGCACTCAGCATGAGTTAACAGGGTGCACGGATCATCAAGCTCTCCTTTCTTTTAGTAAGCCACAGAAGTTTGCACATTGGCAGGCTTAAACCTACTGGAATTGCGTAATTTCAACTTCAAATATGAGTTTGTAAAGGGAGAATTAAATGTACTCCCTAACTTCCTCAGTCTTAGCCCTTCTAATTGACCCACTGACTCAGATGAAGCGGATCTGGTCGTAGTAATTCATATTACTTAAATTTTATCCATTGTAACTCCCATGGTCTCATCAGTGGACTTAGCTCCTGATGCGCTTTTTTATTTCAAGAGTCTTAGAAGCCCAAATGACCTGTCCCAAAGGCGTGGATATTCTGGAGCAATCGTACCTCCTGGATCAAAAACTTTCCCTATATTCCTTGGTGGAGGGCTTTATTCACCTTTGGTCATGGGTATGGGTACCTCCTCTTCTTCGAGCTGAAGTTTTTTAGGATCATCATGATCCCCACAGTTTCCCAACCCCAGTAATAAGAAATGTATCAACTTAATCAAGCGTACCTATAATTGGGCGGGCTTGTAAAAATAAGTACCAGCCTGGATTGCCAATTATGTCACCTGAGTGCAGGCCAAGTCAGATTAGCAGGAAGGAATGGTCTCCTTCACCCTTTACAACAGGCTGAGGATCCATGGAATTGGTGTCCATGGATTTTATTGTAAAACTTCCCTGTTCTAATGGGTTTACTGCAGTGATGGTGGTGGTTGACCATTTCAAAATTTTTTCCCTATTTATCCCTTGCTCTTCAGCCATTACTTCAGAGGCTACTTCCCGTCTCTTTGCGCACCATGAGTTCTCTATGTTTGGTCCTCCACAGGAGATTGTCAGCGACCGCAGGCCCCAGTTTACAGCATGAAAGGGATGAGCTTTTGTCAATCTTGAAAATTATGCCCTGTCAATCTATGGCGTATTATTTCCAGTAGATGGGCAAAGTGAGCGAGTTAATCAGATTCTGGAACTGTACTTGCACTGCTATGCTGCGGCCATTCAGGATACCTTTGATAATGACCTTCCTCTTGCTCACTTGCCAAAAATAATGGTATGCATGCCTCTACAGTGTTTTCCCCATATGAAAAACCTTGGGGTACAACCCCTCATTTTATTTGGTCTGTGCCTGCACCCAGAGGTTCCAGCCGCCGCAGAGCATGTAGAGCATATTCGGACCACCCAGTCTTTAGTTCAATATCATCTTGCCAAGTCAATAAATGACTACAAGCAGTTTTCAAATCTGAAGTGGCTCCCAGCGCATGAGATTGTGGTGGGTTCATATGTTATACTTGACATGTGTCATTTGAGGATGCAGGTGCCTTCTCAGAAGTTTGCAAGTAAGCGTTTGGGCCCCCACTTAATGGAGGAAGATTTAGGGAATGGCGCTTTCTGGTTGAAATTTCCACCTCACTGGAAGCGAGATCCAGTCTTCCATGTAATCCATCTGTCCCCATCTAATAGGTAATCCCCTCAGATCCTGAGTTGATAGTGATTGAGGATACAGAGGAGGCTGAAGTGAAGGGCATTTTATCATCCCACAGATCTTGGAGGTCAGTATAATATCTTGTCACTTGGAAGGGCTATCCAGCCTACAAGAACAGTTGGGTCAGGGTTCGAGATTGCGCAAACTGCTTGGAGCTGGTCAAGGATTACCACGCCTCCAACCCCAAAGCTCCCCGTCCCCCTCCAAAAAAAAATTGCTACATTAATGGCGATCAAGTTTCAAAAGGCCCACAAAAATGTGGCTCTCACGCAGTTCCTAAGTGGTGGCGCCCCTCCTTTAGCACAAAGAAAGGGTAATGTAAGTCCAGGGGAGCGTCCCCTATGCCTAGATGGGTTGTATTCACATTCCCTTGAAGAAGAGTCCTAAGAGGGCAGCTGTCCCCCTTGTCACGCAGGGTGATCTTGCCCATTTGGTAGATGAGCGTTGGGTGACAGCCATCCCTCAGAAGTTCCCCCACTGATTCACACAATTTCTTCCACTGAATTAGATGGCAAGTTGAAAAATTTGTACTGAAATATCCAGAAAAATTACTCCCGTGGTGACAAGGCCCAATGGGTGTGCGTATTCAAGTAATGGAGTATTGGGGATCAAATCTTCAGTCACACTCAACAGAGGCATTGAGCTACTGAGAAATAATGTGGTCAATTTGAAATCACCTTACAAACTTTGAAAACAACGCCTAATGAGAATGTACCTGTTAAATCAAGAAATTTAATGTCAAATCTTTGGCAAAGTTTACCAATGGCGTTGGGGCATCATTGGAAGTTGTTGTTAACATTAAACCCTCCCTTCTCACATCAGTATCATCACTCAAAAATCCCGCTTGGCCAAATGGATGCCAAAGCAACAGATGTAGGCAGGATGGGTATCACAAACCTATTCCCAACCTCTTGGGACCGCCACTATGTGGGGTGGCCCTGGAGCTTCTGTTGCCCATTAGGATAGATACCGTCGCATTAACAATCAAAAACGAAAAAGCTGAAATTTGGATGTCCGAGGTCAAATTGGCAGTGACTCAGCCTACTGTCAACTTTTTTAATGTTGATTTCAATTAGGTTGATCTTATTTCCCCTTTCCATCAAAGTTCGCCGGGTTAGGTCAAAATTCAAGGGCTCAATCCCAAGCTTTGATAAGTTTCTCCCAAAATGATTACTTTTAATCAGTCATAACACTTTTAGAAAATTGCCAGTTGATTTTCTCTCATTTACTTTTCTCATAAATCTCAAAGTCTGGACCCAACCTTATTATGAATTTTAAATCCACCTTTTCCAACACAACTGTTTCAACAACCCACAGTCTCCAGGGCCGCGTTTGCCTGGTGTGTCACTAGGTTTCTTTACACATTTAAGGCCCTAGGGTGTCATGTGTAGATGACATCATAGTGGGGACCAACCCCAAGGATAAGGCTGGGCGCCAGGAGGCCCAGAAGGTGAAGCTCCAGGCCCTCCCTGACCTCAGGCACACGCTAGACTAACGCTGGGTTCAAGCTAAATATGCCCAGGTTATTATTAGTGAGGTGCCAAACGTCCAGCCCTTTACGTTGACCCAGGCGTTGAAACAAATGGTTTACATAACAAATGCAAATGGTTCAGTTTGGTTTTCAAGGAACGGGGTTTCAAAACTCATCCATATATGAAAACATATGTTTGGGTTAAATCCAACTTCAATCAATTACACGAGTGAAGTCAGTTTCGGTTAATTCTACCAGTCTGGATGGTAGTGTGTGCCTATTGGTGGGTCAGTGCTTGTGTCCACTTCTGCAAACCCCCTTTTCCCCCGTCAAAGTTTATATATGTTTTCTCCAACCAACATTCCTTTTGTTGGTCGACTTCTTAAATAAAAGTTCCTCGTTTTACCATTTTTTTTAAAATGCTATTCTAAAGGATTTGTGTGTGGACCCCTTAGAAGAGGTCTCGCGCTACCTTAACCACAACATTTTATCTATGATTAGTCTATCCCCTAGTGCACCGTTGGTTTGCCCAGGTTCCTCCCAACCTGGGACGTTTCCCATTTCTCCCTTAGTGCACTGCGTCATTTTGGGTTGTGGTTTTACCTTGATAATCACTCGCTTTTGCTTGAGTTATTATTGCCCCAGCACCCTCTGCTGGGCAATAGTAACTTTTATCATAACGGATAGTTCCCTGGCGTTGGGACTGTTCAATGAGCAAAACTTCGCTGGGAATAGGAGAGTTCTAGACACTCTCCTTACATTAGTCGACCAACCAGTTAATTTTATATGCACAAACTTTTTCCATGTGGAACTTATCTAAAGTGGAAACGGTAGGCACCAGCTGTGTGCTTCAGCTGTTGTTAGCCACACCGCTGTTCCTCTTTTCCCCAAAGGTTGGAGAAACTCAGCGTTATTTTGGCTGCCTTCAACTGGAAAGGATCCACCCTTTGTGCCAATATCTGGTGGATACGGATGCTTTGAGGTCTGAAAGTCATGATTCTCTGACTTTCCGCTTAAATTATCAATTTCAAATTGAATAAACGAGTTTTACTTCGCCAGCGATTTCAGACGATTCTGGTGGAATTGGCGCAGACGGGACTGGGGGTGTTGGCCTTGGATAACATCAGCCATTCCATTGCTGTACAAAAGATAGGGTCAATCACATCTAAAAAGCTTTATAATGAAATTTTATCTCTCCCTCTGAACCGTTTATTAGTTCTTATGGCCTGGATGAGGACCCTGTTCCAGTATATCAGATTACCCTTGAGAACCCACGTTTGACCCCTACCATGATCCGGGGCACTCAGGAAGTAGAGAAAAGAACTTCATTTGAAATACAATACTGTATATGCACCTGCAGAAGGTGTGGTGGGATATGTAGCCTCAGTAGTAAGGGTGGCACAACATCCCTCTCCCTTCTATGATTCCAAAACGTACCCTGATGGCTTGCTCACGCCAGAGGAAGAATTTTCAGGTGAGGTAGTGGCGTTTTCTGCTTTGAATAAATCCCATTTGGGATACTTCTTATCGACCTCTACCCTTACATTCCCTTTGGGGAAGATCAGCACAACTATTTTACTAAATACCGGGGCCAATAAATAATTTTCTTGACCAAGACCTTGCTGACTACCTAGAGTTGAGTTACTCATCAGGTGGTATGGTTAGAGATGGGGCTTCTCAAGGTTACCCCACGCTGAAAATCAGGGGGTTAATGGACTACCAGGTGGGCGCCTATCTTCTGTCCGACCATTTTCAAGCTATCAGGAACCTCTTGTTCCCCATTATTTTGAGTGTATAGTTGTGACAGAAAGTTTGACGCCAGGACTTATTTGAAAGAAAACACACTATCCTTGTCTTTGTCCAGTGGTCACAAGTTGATTATTCCTTTGTCAGAGGATAACGCCCAGGGCAAATTACCTCATTGGCCCAATATTCCCACTCGTAATCTTACCCCTTTTCTGAAGCCTTCTGTGATAAATCCCCTACCGTTCTGTTTGGAGGGGTTGAAATCTTCTTTTAATGCAGCATCCGCGAACACAATTCCTTAGCACTCTGAATTTGATTGTAACTTCAAGCTCACTGTGGATCTGGTGCGTATATCTTCCCTCATTTATCCATTGACTGTGCAGGAGGAAGAGGCGTTGGATGTGTGGGTGAAGGATCAGTTAGCCAAAGGTGCGATTTTTCAGTGTACCTCCCCAGTTTGCTCCCCACTTCTCTTTGTTGAGAAGGCTGATGGTACTCTACGTCCATGTGTAGACTATGGGAACCTCAATAACGTTACTGTACCAGACCTCCATCCCATCCCTTTGGATTCATAGATTGCACGCTATGTGTAGAAGGCGAAGGTCTTCTCCAAGATGGATTGCCTCAATGCGCTCAATCAGATCCCGATTAAAAAGGAACAAGAGTGGTTAACCACATTACGTACAGAAAAGGGATTTTCCAGTTTTGGATCATTCCATTTGGGCTTAAGAATGCCCCTGCTATCTTTCAACGCCGCATTGATATAGCGTTAGGGGACTTGTTAGGGTTATGCGCGGTTGCCTACATGGACGACATTCTGGTGTTTTCCTTTAATCATGAGTCCCATGCAGTAAACCTTCGCCATGTGGTGGAGAGGTCAAAGGCAGCCAGCCTTACACTGAAGATAAGCAAGTGTTAGTTTTTCAAGTTCTAAGTCACCTTTCTAGGCAACGTCGTGTTTGACCAAGGACATATGATAACTCCAGACAAGGAGAAGGCGATTCGTGAGTGGCCGACCCTACTTCAGTAAAAAATTGAGGAGCTTTCTGGGGACGTGTACGTTCCTCAAGAAGTTCACGACAAACCTTTCTGAGGTGGCAGCGCCCTTGTATAGGGCTAGTGGTGCCAAGGTGCTTCAGTGGTCCCCCGTTTTGTAGGATGCTTTCCAAGCAGTGAAGTGCACCCTATTATCCACGTCTATCCTTCGCCATGTTGACCCCAATAAAGAGTTCATTGTGTCTACTGATGCCTCCAACTTCGCCATAGTGGATGCCTTGTTACATGTAGGTGAAGATGGGATAGAGCATCCGGTGGTGATATTTTTTAGGAAAATGTCTTTGCCTGAGTTGATTTACGCCGTTTATGACAAGAAGTTACTAGCAGTGGTGGAGGCGCTGACTTATTGGCGTCACCACTTGCATAGCTCCTCCCAACTTTTTGGGTACATAAAGATCACCATGCCTTGCTGTACTACCGCGCCCCTCATGTCTTAACCCCATGGCAGACCCGTTGGCATGAGACCCTTACCCAAATTGCATTCACATATGAGTTCACCAAGGGCAAGGATAATGGTTTGGCGGATGCTTTGAGCCGCAACCCTGCTTTAGCGCCCAATCCCAAGGAGGTAGAAGTTCATAACACACACTTGATGATTCCGCCAAATAAAATTGTGTCCCAACCTCTCTCTCCCCCGGCCAGTGGGCCAGCGCTTGCCCCTCTGGAAAATGCAGAGGAATATAGTATGTTCAGAAAGGTAGTCCTTTCTCAGCCGTCAGCAGCTGAATATACTATGATCCTAGCTAAGAGCGATTTAAATCAAGAGGATTTCTCCAGGGGTTATCACGTGAAGGATGAGATGGTGTGGTTTCAGGGGCGTCTATGGGTTCCTGCTGGACCACTGCGCCTGGAAATCATCCAGGGCTATCATGATGGACTCACCGTTGGTCATCCTGGTAGAGCAAAGATGTTGGAGTTAATATGACGCACGTACAATTGGAAGGGCTTGCCTGCCCAGGTGGGGCGGTATTGTAAAGAGTGCCTGTTCTGCAATCAGATGAAACCCAATTGGTAACCTTTAGCAGGGTTGTTGGTACCAGTTAAAAAGGCTGAAGGGCCCTGGACTTCCCTATTAGTGGATTTCATTGGTGAGTTAATTGTCTCTGATGGTAACGATGCAATAATGGTGGTGGTGGACCGTTTTACAAAGTTCGCCCACTTCATTCCTTGCAGATCTACTTATAACCACAGCTGAGATGGCCAAGCTCTTCGTCACGCATGTATTTGCGCTCCATGGGGTTCCCCAAGAAATTATCAGTGACTGGGGACCCCAGTTTACCTCCATCTTTTGGGAAGAGTTGTGTAAGACCCTTCAAATTCGCCCCTGCCATTCGACTGCCTAGCACCCTCAATCAGATGAGCAGACTGAACGAGTAAACCAGTTCTTGAAGCAGTTCCTGCGGTGTTACACCGCCGCTAATTATTCTGATTGGGCTTCTCATCTTCCTATGGCCCAATTTACTTACAACAACACGTTGCATTCTTCAATTGGTTGTTCCCCTTTTTCGCCAGCCATGGATTTAACCCCGCCTTTAACATGGAGCCCAGCTGTGGGTCTAAGGTTGAAGCGGTGGTGGACTTTGCCAAGACAATCAAGAAGGTCCACCAGGGGTTTCCAAAAGCTTGGAGATAACAATGCAAGTGTATAAGGATAACGCCGATGGGAAACGCCGAGTGGGTCCTGCATACAAGGAAGGGGATCTTGTGATGCTTGATGCTTGATGCTCGTAACATCCCTATCAAGCAGCCATGCAAAAAGCTGGGACCAAAGAGGATTGGCCCTTACCACGTTATTAGAAAGGTGGGCCATGCCTCATACCAGCTAGATCTCCCCCCCTCATTTCAGATCTTTTCTGTGTTTCATGAGAGCAAACTGATATTGTTTGAGGGCCCCCCACCAGAAACTCCTGAGGCCTGTCTCGTGGAAGGGGCTCCAGAGTGGGAGGTGGAAGAAATAGTTGCCTCCCGCCGTGTTAAAAGAAGACTAGAGTACCTGGTATCCTGGAAGGGCTTTGACGCTGCAGAGAACAGTTGGGTTCCAGCGCGCAACTGTGTGCATGCTCAAGATCTGATTGAAGCCTTCCACAAGCGTTTCCCCTAGGATGCTGGATCTCAACCCAAACTGACCGTTGCCACCATGAAGTTGGCCCCAGCCCACAAGAACTTTCCCCTTGCGCAAGCCCCTGGAGGGGGGTTGAGCCCCGCCAGGAGAAGAGGGTAATGTCATGTGTAGATGACATTATAGTGGGATCCAACCCCAAGGATAAGGCTTGGCGCCAGGAGGCCCAGAAGGTGAAGCTCCAGGCCCTCCCTGACCTCAGGCACACACTGGACCAACGCTGGGTACAAGCTAAATATGCTCATGTGGTACTAGTGAGGTGCCAAAAGTCCAGCCCTTTACGTTAACCCAGGCGTTGAAACGAATGGTTTACATAAGAAATGCAAATGGTTCAGTTCAGTTAGTCGAGGAACGGGGTTTTGAATGCTGTTCCATTTATGAAATCACATGTTCAGGTCGAATCCAATTTCAATTGATTACACCAGTGAAGTCAGTTTTGGCGTATTCTACCAATCTGGATGGTAGTGTGTGCTTATTGGTGGATCAGTGCTTGTGTCCACTTCTGCAAGCCCCCTATTCTCCCGTTAAAGTTTAAATATGTTTTCTCCAACCAACATTCCTTGTTGGTCGACTTTCCAAATAAAAGTTCCTCGTTTTATCATTTTTTTAAAATGCTATTCTAAAGGATTTGTGTGTGGACCCCTTAAAGGAGGTCTTGCGCTACCTCAACCACAACATTTTATCTATGATTAGTCTATCCCCTAGTGCACTGTTGGTTCGCCCAGGTTCCCTCCAACCTGAGACTTTTCCCATTTCTCCCTTTGTGCACTGCGTCATTTTGGGTTTGGGTTTTACCTTGATAATCGCTCGCTTTTTCTTGAGTTATTATTGCCCCAGCACTCTCTGCTGGGCAATAGTAACCTTTATTATATCAGCTAGTTCCCTGGCGTTGGGCCTGTGCACCGAGCACTACCACGCTAGGAATAGGAGAGTTATAGACACTCTCCTTACATAGGATATTCGTTGACAAAATGTGTAACTGGCAGGTATAGCTAAACTTAACTTGCTGCCGTAGTGACAGGGTTTACATGAGACGCAAGTCTTACTTGGGTGTAGTAAAGATGAGTTTAACGCTAAAATTGCAATGGAGCACGCTTTCAAGCCCATTCATGACTTGCACCATGTCATGATACCAGCATTCAACAGAGGGATGGAGACCCAAGAGCTCAATAATTATGTGAGAAGCTATGCAAGCAGTTTTAAAGCTACTAATAGGCTCAAGGATCAACAAAAATATTGCTTTTTAGGCCTAAGAAATAACAATATTTCTGACCAATGGAAAAATTATCAAAACACAAACCAAAAAGTTCGATTAAAAACAGCAGCAAGGTCAGATTAAATTTCATAACCGTAGTTAAAAAGGACAATTCATTACTTAATGCTATAGACGGTCAGAAAAAAAATATGAAGTGAATGTTCCTCTAGAAATAAACAGCGACAATGAAGTGAGAAAAGAGCAGGTGGAGTAGAGGCGGAATGCTATAACTCCACCATTTATCAGCAAACCATCCCCCTGACCCTACTGAGCTTTTTAGGGCTGATGATGTTGCTGAAGATATTTCCGTCATATCATGGCTAATGATGTCCTTATGGTCACTACTCAGGCTAAAAAAAGAGCAACTAAACCTTCACAACTTACCAAAGAAGCCTGAGAAGAAGTATCTAAACCTTACGTAAAGAAGATTTTTTATCAGAGTTTAGACCTTTATACTTGATGTTCAACTAAAACACTTTCACTCCAGGATTTACAAAAGTCTAAGCCAATGAAGACCTTGGAAGATAATTTCCTAAATTCTGCTCAAGTTTATAATCACATCTGGAATCAGGCAACATTCATTGATTTATTCAAGCTATGCTAACCAGAAATAGACATTACCAAAGCTCAAAAGAACTAAAAACTTAAATAGAATAAAATAAATCAAAGCGAGACATACAGATCCACTTGAACTGACACAAAATTAAATAAAAATCACAATCCCAAGTCAGAAGTGTAAACCACCCTACAACCATGGAGGAGTTTGAAAGGGGTTGGGAGGCTCTTCATCCTCATCTGGGGGACATGTAGTGGCACAAAGATGAGAGCACTAACTTGGCACATCATGAAAACGGGGATTAAAATAACAGAGAGGTACTTTCAACTCAATGGTTGCGATGAGGAGGGTGGAAATGTAGGTTGTAAGGGATTTCTCAGCCTCAAGGCGTACTTTAGGTAGGGTGGTGATGGTTGTGAGGTTGTTTTGGGTAATTCAGGTCTCTGGGCTCAACTTCGTGACTGCCGCGACTTTTTAAACTGCTGTATGTGCCACCTGACAGTAGCGGAGATGTTCTTTTTTATGCTTTGTAAGCATGATGGTAGGGAAGATAGAAGGTGGCAGGCCCTCAGCCAGTACTGCAACTTATTACGCAAAAGCTTTATGGGTTGGGCGACATTCAAAAGAAGCAACTGCCTCTTCAGCTAATTGGTAGTCACTTATGAATAAGGCGACATCAGGGTGAGGCACATATTGCGCTTTGGAAATTGGGCCGCGTATTCAGTATTGAGGTACACTTCAAATGGAGGAGGCCCAGCCCGTTCAGCTTTAAGGATAAGCTCACCCAATTCATTGACCTCAAATAAGTAACCCCATGTATTTTGGTTAAATTTGATTATGTTATTTGCATATGGGTGATCTGTGGTGGGTGACTGAAAAATGATTTAAAACTTACTGTATTCTTTTCTGACTCCTGATTGGTGGGTTCAGGAAAAAGAGTTTGTTGAGGTAATTTTGGTTGGGTGATTCGGTGTTTGCTGTAGCTACCACCTTGGGGATGGGGAGACAGATAGTGTCCCATTCAAAAACGTAATTGGATCAGCTATGAGGTCACTGTGCAAAGAGTCATGTGTGGGGGCCATAGCTCAGGTGATGGAGGGGCAGTGTCATTTAGAATGGTCCAGTATAAAACAGATAGAGCAGACGATGTGCAATCCATCCACTTGGGCCCAGAATGGATGGTCAGGGGCAGAGGGGCTAACGGTGCTAGGAGATTGAGAGGGCTTCTTCTGTTGGTACTGAAAAACAGTCACAAAGGAATGAGGGCATGCAAGGCAGGTGGCTCCATTGGGAACCACAAATTGAAGTATGAGATTAATACCATTTTCTGATAATCTAGCAATAATTACATTATGTAAAATTTTGGGTGCTAGGTGGGTAGGGAGGCCCGCAAACTGAACCACAAGAGTGATATCAGTGTTCAACTGGGTACAAATAGTTGGGAGGGGGTGCCCTGGAATATCAGGGTGATAGTAGCTGCTACTTCAGCATCAGCTTCACTTCAGAAGCTGAGATCGAAATATCCCATGAAGGGGCGGAAGTCAATTAAGCCTGCAGGCTGCATAACAGTCTGGGCTAATTTCATATTAATTTTTTTGATTAGAGAATAACTTACCATATTTAACTCAAAGGCCAAATTTCATGTTGCTCTGGGGGAGCACAAGGGGGCAATGTGGCACCATCTGGGTCTGGCAATATTTAAGGATAAGTCCTTAGGCGGGACTTAGCGTTCTAAAAAATTTTTAGGACTAGCTGAGCCATCCTGAGCTCGTTTTGGCAATGGCCAAAAAACATTAGGAGGCGGCGCACCACTGCCCCATGTGGGGGCAGCGGGCGTTGATTGCATCAACATAGGTAACATGAATAGGGTGACAATGAGTAAATATGTTTTTACTAAATTTTAAACTACAATTTTACCAAAAGTGGGCTAATCGAGAGAGAGTTTTTCAGGCAATAATCATATTAATACCCAATAAATATCTCTAAAACCTACTACAAATGTACTATTATGGATATAGCAGTCAACAAGGTCTGGATTTGGACTATCATTGATAGTGGAGCACCTATCAATATAGTCAGCACAAAATTGGTTTAAAAATTAGAAAATTGCGCCTGATGTTGCTCATTGTCAGGAATATGGAACATCAAGAGCGCATACAACCAAATTGCTTGGGGCATACAGTACCTTACCAATAAGATTTGGATCTATTGGTATAGCATGCACCATAGTATTGACGCATATGAACTATAATATCCTATTTGGCACTGCTTTCATGAGATGATTTAGAGTTGTTACAAATCACAAAGATGATACCCTCACCATTCTTGGAAGACTATCCCACTTTGCTATAACAAATGTTGGAGCAGTTGAGAAAAAGACCAGCCTATTCATCAATCTGTCCTACAAGGATGAGTAGTCCCAATTGAGTATGTCAAAGCGTATTGGAATATAAGACCATTACCATACAGTTTGATAAGTCAAAGAGCATTCCCTTTTGTTCAGATCAGCACATTACTATATCATCAGGAGATAAAGTAATCGTCCCAACTGAACTGAAAAATAAAATTCTGGAAGGACCTCATAGCAACTATATCAGCCATAATCAAATCACAATTTATGCCAAACATCACATCTGATATCATTATTACTGGACATGGAGAAATTCATATCTTATGTGCAAACTTATAAAATCATCCCATTACCATCAAGCAAAATCAGAAATTCACCATTTTGCATCAGTTTCCTACTACAGAAATTAACTCATTTTACAAGTTTGGAACTTTTGTCAAAAAAGGGCTTCCTAACAAGATCCTAATCAGTATAAACAATGTTGTCTTAATGACTGATTTGAGCAACTTGACCAACTCTGAGAAGAGCCAATCCCAAAAGTTACTTTCTAAATATTGGTAAATATATGCGCAAGATGATTTTGAATTAGGATGCTCTAAGGATGTCATCCATACTATTGATACTGGAGATAATAAACCAATTTTACTACACCGAACACATGCTCAAAAACATCAGAAGAAGCTGTTTCAAAAGACATTAAAGAGCTCCTTGATCAAGGAATGTTAGTGCCATCAGAAAGTCCTTGGCCTGCACCAATTTTAATAGTAAAAAAATAGGATAAATGAAAATGAATTGACATTGAGTACCAGAAAAAAATACATCATGAAAAAGGACTCATACCCTTCGCCAAGGTTTGACACTGCCTTGGACAGGCTATGTGATGCGAAATTCTTCTCAGCGATGGACTTCATCAGTGGGTATTGGCAAATCAATATGCCCAAAGAGGAGAGAAAAAAATGTGCAATTATAACACAAGAGAGCCTATTTCAGCCGACAAGAATGCCTCAAGGGCTTTGCAATACCCCAGCAACCTTTCAAAGAGCCATGGACGCACCCTTGGCAGATTTGAAGTTGTCATGTCTACTAGTGTACCTTAATGATATATATTTTTTAGTCACAAACTAGATGACTACCTGGAACACTTAGAGGAGTTTCTAGAAGGCTAACAGCTGCAAACTTAAAAATAAAACCCAAAAAGTGCCAGTTCTTAAAAGATCAGCTGGAATGTCTTGGCTTTGTAATAAACAAAGTAGGACTTTAGCCCCACCCTCTATGAGAGATGTTATTTCCAAAACGAAATGTCTTAAGTCTAAGCGCATTATTCAAGGTTTCCTAGGCATGATTTTTTACTATTGCCAATTTGTTGCCAATTTCGCACAACTATGATAAGCACTCTTTTATCTATTTAAAGACAAGGTCCAATTCAACTGGAATCCGGCTTGCCAAGAAGCATTTTATAAGCTTTAATAAGCACTATTAGTGGCCTCGTCCTACAATAGCTGGACTTTGATTACTAATTTATTGTACTGAATGGCGCGCTACTTATGTCAGCTGGAGCCATACTATCTCAAATTGAGGAGGACGGCGAAGAACATCCAGTTGCCTTTGTTGGTCAGACCTTAAATGTTCCTAGAGAGATTATATGGTGACATAACAGGAACGTTTTTCGATCATATATGCTTGCAAGCAATTTTGGGTTTATCTACATGGCACTCACTTCAAAGTTGTTATCAATTATGCCTACCTAAGATGGCTGAAAAATTTGAGGGAGCCTGAGGGCTGATTAACCCACTGGGCGTTGAGCTTCAAAGCAACGACTACATATTGAAGCAATGCGCTGGGGTAAAGCATCAAAACGCTGACTGACTATCCCAACTGCCCACTATTACAACACTTAGTTTAGCTGATGTTGAGTTGCTTAAGAAAACGATGATCAGAGAGTAACAAGATGATCCCAAATATGTCCAAAAATTATTATCAACATAAGAAAAGATACAGCAATTGAAATTTGAACACCCTACAAGATTATCATAAGCAAAAATATCTATTACCATGATAATCGTCCCAAACAGACATCATTTTGGCTGCCATAAGGCCATATGCATGGTGGATTAAAAAAGACAAAGGAGCAGCTGAAGCAATTCTACTTTTGGGAGTCAATGAATTCGAAATCCAGGAAATGCTAGAATGTTGTACAGAGTGTCAAGGCGAAAACCCATTCTATAGAAGCAAATCTTAGCTTGTTTGGCCCAATTTTCCTGGCATACCATATTTATAAATGTTGTCAGAACTCTTCCAAGAAGTAACTCGAAGGCCAAGTACATTATCATGGCTATCAACCACTTAACTAAATGGGTCAAAGCCAAGGATATTCAGGAAGCAGGAGCAGCAACTATAGACAGTTTCGTCTTTGAAAACATCCTCTATAAGCATGGGTGTCCTCAATTATCCTTACAGTTAAAAGAACAAATTTCACCGCCCATGTTTTCGCCAAGCTCAACCAGTTAATGGGAGTAAGAAGCGTGCTTTCCGCTCACTATCGTTCTAAAACCAATAGTATGGTTAAGTGAGAAAATGAGATGTTGGTGAATATCCTCTGAGAATTAAGTTCAACAAACTATCTGAATGGAGTACCTAACTGAGTTCAGCAGTGTTTTCTTAAAACATCTCCTGACATTCAGCCACAAGGATATGACCTTTTCAGTTGTTGTATGGAAGAAAACCGGCCCTAACACACTACTATATCTGGTCCTAGAGGATCCCAGCAAGAACAGCTATCCTCAATATGTTAAAAAACTTGTTGGTACCCTTACAATATTCAAAGAACAAGTATTTGACAACAGGTTTACCATGGAAAAAGTCTGACACGAAAAGGATATGCAAAAATTCTATAATATAGCCAATTATAAAAGTATATGATGAAGTTCTATCTTAAATACCCATGGATCAGGCTGATTACAAAACTTAGTATTCATCTGGGTGGCTCATTCAAATTTATTGGTATGACATCATAATTTAACTATACAATAAAAATTTTACTAGGACTGGCCATATATATAACTGTGTCCATGGAAAGTTTCTGAGAATTTGAAAGTTGACCAATTAAGAATACATATAAAATTATAGCTTTGCAAAACACAATAATAAAGGAAAAAATAAATAAAAGGGAAAGAAAAAAGTATAAAAAAGTAACATATTATAAAAAATATATGACACATAGTTAATACTGTTGTCTACCCTCAAGGAGGGAGAGGATCTGCCCTCAGATCCATCAGCATTTTAAGCTAATTTCAAAGCTAGGCATCTGGCCCTATATTTATCAGCAATTTTGTCCAAAAACAAAGCGGACTGTTGACAATTAATGTAGTCAAATTGGGAATCTTAGGGCTTACGTTCAAGTCAAGTAAGGGAAATTGTCAGATTCTGGTGGTTAACTTGAAAATAAACCTTTCAACAAACCATCAATTCTGGCAATTGCCCATACACCAACTTGGCACTTATTTTTTATTTTTTTTTATTTTTTAAATTTTAAATTTTTCTAAAATTTTTAGAGTTTTTAAAGTTTTTATTTGAGGTGGGATGACCTGAGGATGATATTACACCAGAAATAAGGGAATCAAAGAAATAGGAAAGGAAGGGGAGGATACCTCAGTGGTAGAATAGGGACCTCTACCACTGCCTCCCCAAGTTCAATTCTGGTACAGGAACTTTGGGTAGGGGACAACTATGACTGTGTTGGCGTTGCACACCGATGCCCCAAACCAGAATATCAAATACAAAGGCGGTCCATGGAGTTCCTGGCCTATCATATGCTGTGCATAAGGTTTTTCAGATTTTATCCTCCTTTCCCATTCATTTAATTTCCCCTCAATTGGTGCGGTAGTGTCCCCAGGTTGCCCCACCTCAAATAAAATTTAAATTTAAATTTAAATAAAGAAATGGGAAAGGAGGATAAAACCTGGAAAACCTCCCTGTGCGATGTATAATAGGCCTGGACTTCATGGACTGCCTTTGTTATCTGCTATATTGGTTTAGTGCATTGGTGTGTAACACCAACAAAGTCTAAATCGTCCCCTACACAAAGTTCATCTACCAGGATCAAACTTGGAAGGCAGTGGTAAAGGTCCAATTTTTATCACTGGGGTATCCTCCCCTAACTTGGCAATTATTCCTGATTAAATTGTACATAAAATCTACTTCGTTATCATGCACTTTTCCTGTAATTGATATCTAAATTATCTCTAAAAATCTCATGGACTAATAAAAACAATAAGATTTCCCCTCAAATTATTGCAATCAGTTTCCGCCCTATAGTGACTTTTATATGAAAATCCTCATAATCAGTATGATAGCACTTGCACATGGACAGCCCCAAATGGGAACAACTAGTGCTATCAAGAGCTCCAGTGAAGTCCCAATTAGGCATATGTCATTAATTTTAAATTAAAGCAAATTTTCCTAGAAGACGTATATTGTCAGTTGTATGACAAAACTGAAATCAGGGTGGTCTTAGGACAATTTTTCACAATCAAGTTGCAATCTTTGTACCTGAAACCTTCCCAATTTTGAGAGTAATTTGCCACCAATAGTCCTAGTAAAAGGTCATGGTTTTAACAGTTCAAGGGCCAAAATGAGGTGAAAAATATTATCTGATGAAAATTGTCCGCTCAAAGTATGGCCAGGAGATTCCATAGAGGTATAAATACCAAAACCTGGCCAAGTAATATGATCATCAAATAATATCTGCTAGATAAAAGATATATTCTCTTATTTCTATTTTTACCTGTGTTTTATCAGAGTTAGTACTATTAGGAGTGTCAACAAGCTTTTAGAACGAAAATCACCAGCTTGTATTGTTGTCTGCATTGGTAGAAGTTCCCAAATTCATAGGGGAAAGATAGCACAAATAAACTATTTGTGCCATATAATTTTTTATAAGCCTGGTGAACTTTTGAATGATTATTATACCATAAGACACTGGCTAAAACTAGATATCTTTTAGCCAAACTTTTTCTTAATTGTATGCGTAGGATTTTTTATCATGTGAGTGGTCTTTGTAATTTAACATATACAAAAGCTTAAACAGCACTTTCCCTGTCATTTTAGATAACTGATATTTTATGAAAAGGTAACTGAACCAGATACAATCCCAAGCAGAAGTTTTCCTTGCTACCATTTTTGTAGTATCATTTCTAGGGTTCCTTTAACTCTCTCTACCATTCCATTCATTTCTGGGTGGTAGGGAATAGACACCACTCCTCAGATTCCCATTAGCTTGTTAAGACTTGGAATCATGTAGAATATAAAGTTGGTTTATTTGTCACTTAGTAATTTTAGAGGGCATCCATGCTGGTACACTATTTGGTCCAAAATGAATATATCTATGTTTGTATCATCTACTCTGTAAAGGCTTACATCTCAACTCATATATTAAGGTAGTCTATTGCCACTATGATTCTCAGCATAACATTTCTCCTGACAGTCTCTGAAGTCTGAACAAGGGCTCAACGCTGAAAATTAGAGGAAAGGTCAAAAAAGAAAAGTTGGAGAGAATATAGACTACTGTATTGTGTTATAAAGCGTTGTTATTTAAGGAATGTGGGAACATGGTGCTTCAGGGACCTTTGTGGGCCCAGATATTGGGATCATTTACTAAATTACAGATCACCAGCTTTTACAGTGTCACCATTGTACTGCGTCATCCTCATTACTGCAGCGGTCAGGGCAGTGCCTCTCATGATTCAGAAGTGGGGATGGGATTACTGAAGGTGATTCCATCAATACTTGTACACGTGATACTTCCTGATCAAATCTAGTTTTGGTGCCTTCAAGATAAGGTTCCGTTTACACTAGTTCAAGAATCAATTGTTAGGATCAATTCAGGAGCTGAGATTTCAGCTTAATTGTCATCTCAAATTCTGACAACGCCCCCCTCAAGATACTTTCAGAGGGGGTATAGGGACAGAAAAACCAGCCATGCACTTGATTCACCAATGTCCCTTATTGATGTCAGCAATGGGGTACTCAGAGTTCAACTTATTAATTATCATATAAGTACAGAACAAAGGTCGTTAAGCTTATTCTGTTGACCTCCAGGACAATGGTGTTAAAAGAGAACGAAGTCAACTAATTGAAAAATGGTTAAGGAGGGTCAGCTAACATTAAATTGGGATGTCTTCCTTCTGGTGGTGTGGCAATGCCTTGTGTGGTTAGGGCTTGAAGCAGGAAAATTCCATTGACTAAAGCTTTATGGTTAGATCAGAGTTCTCAGGAGTGTAATTTTTTGAGCAAAGTCTAAACACTACTTGGGAACTGGGCAGCACGTCCATATAGAGCTTTAAAGGGGGAAATTTTAATGAGTTGGTGGTAGCTTATTCCATAGGCAAGCAAAGCGCTGGGTCAATAATGATTCCAGCGAGCAAGATTGGAGGCAGCCATCATCCATTTAGTAGAGATAAGAGTTCCATTAACGCGTTCCACAGCCACGTTAGTGGATTGATTATAGGTAGCAGCAAAACATTGGTTAGTACAAAAAGCGAAATAAGTTCTGGACTACCTGCGAGTTGAAATTTAACACATTGTCAAAAAGTCAATTTGGTGGCATCCATGCTTTTTAAAATGATTTAAATAAGGAAAAGAGCCATGGTTTTTACAGTGGCAGAAGTGACCAAAACTGCTTCAACCAATTTGGTCAGATGGTCTATGGATAGGATTATATATTTATGGCCATGCAATCCAATGGGAAGAGGGCCTATCTCATCAATGCTAATGACATTGAAGGCTCCCGTTGGGGCGATGACTGAGTGTTTATATTGAGAACTGGCCCAATCTTGGGATTGTCAAGTCATACATGCCTCCCATAACTCTTGGATGGACTCCACCATTTGGTCCCAGTAACATCATGAATTCAACCATCCGTGAGTCTTCTTTACATACCTATGTACCACAGTAGTATGGCCCTCTAGAATAACATTGGTTCAGGAAGAAGGGCGGACATAAGGGTGCGTTTTCTCATCAACCCTCTTATATAGCAGCCTGTACTTCATCTAAGTGTCTCAGGTTATCCTTCAGAGCTCAGTTTGTATCTTAGGAGTTTCCAACTCCCAGCATTCAGGCCTATTAATCAGATAATACAGGCGTCTTCCTTGGGAGACAGAGCAGCTAACACTGGAATCTTAGAGAGGCCATTGGCATTTTAGTGGAGTGATCCTGCATTATCAATAATGGTGAAATCATAGCTCTGTAGTCTTAAGTCCATTCTGGCTAAGCGATCATCCAGGTCCTTCATCTGCTTGAGCCATTGGAGCGAGGAATGATTGGTGTATTGGTAAAGTGAGTGCCATAGAGATAAGGCCAAAAATGTTTGATTGTTAATAAGACAGCCAAGAATTCCAGCTTTTTAATTCTATAGTTCCGTTTGGCCTTACTCAGAGTCTTGCTAAAGTAGGCCACTGGGAGGTCAATCTGATTTTCATCAAAATGGGTTAGAATGCATTAGCAGTAACATTGCTCGCATTCATGACAACAAAAAAAGTTGGTCAGAACGTGGGTGGACAAAAATGGATATATTACAAAGAGCGGTGCTCAACGTTTTAAAAGTCTGCTCTTGTTTGGCCACCATTCAAAAGGCACATTATTCTACATAAAGTAAATTCGAGGCTCAGCTATGTAAGTGAACTGAGGTATAAACTGTAGATTTTAGACCATCATGCCATGAAAACCTGAGTATCCTTTAGACTCTAGGGCGCGACATCTTTGTTATGGCATCAACTTTGTCTAGTATGGGCTGGATGCCATCTTTTGAAACCTTGTGTCCCAAAAATCCATATCAGACTAGAAGAAGAAACATTTAGAAGCTTTGAGCTTTATCGAAGCTTTACAGAGCCAATTGTAAACTTTCCAAAAATTCCCAACGTGTCCATTAAAGGTTAATTTGAAGACAGTGATGTCATCAAGATAGACAAGGACATACGACAGCTTCAAGTCCCTGAGGAGCTTGTCCATGGAGCGTTGGAAAGTGGCCGGCGCATTAAAGAGGCCCTGAGGCATCCTTGTGAGCTCAAATAGTCCTTTGTTGGCTATACGTGCACATTTGGCTCAATTTTAGAGGGCGAGCTTAACTTACTAATATCCACTGGCAAGGTCCATTATTAAATTACTGCAATCCGGCGAGCAATTGGAAAAAGTCATCAATTTGGTGCAGAAATGCTGTCCTTCTTGGTGATGAAGTTGAGCTGTTGAAAGTACATTACCATCTGATGGCTGGCTCCATTTTTTGAACCAGCAGGAGGAGAGAGGCCTAAGGGCTGCGAGAAGGCACTAAGAGTCCAGCTTCAAATAGTTGTTCAAGCTTTACCGCCACTGGGCTACTTCAACCTTACTCTTTTGGTAAGGTTGGGACCAGAAGGAAGAGTCTTTTGTCTCTGCATGATATAAAACCCCGTTCATTCTTCTAAAGTTGTAGGTCAAGGTTAAAAATAAGTCGGAATACTCCTAAAACAATTATTGAACTTGGCGCTGATGGTCTTCAGTGAGATCCTTTCTGATACTGGTGTTGACCAGGGCCACTGGTGTTGGTGTCGCTAACCCAAAATTTCAATGAGTTAAAATTATAGAAATCATTGTTAGCCTCCACTGGTAGTAGGTGGATATAGGCGTAGATTGTTTGGGGCTACCACCCTGGGTCTGTTACTAAGGTTAGCCAGCAACGTGGATATAGATCCAGCATAATCTGGATCTAGGTTTCCTAGGAAGGTAAGTTTCTCCTTGGCATATGGGTTGTCTAGGCCTCAGATTTCCAGCAGGTATCTTTAGGGGATGTTAACCTGGATTCAGGTGTCAGTAATGATTTGGAACTTCGGAGGTATAATGGTCGCCCATGGTAAGTAGATCGGCATGCCTTCTTGTCCATCAATAGCAGGTGAGGGCAGCCAGACCTGAGAGCCCCATATGTGATATTTGATTTTGATTCAGCCCTCACTCTCTAGTATGATTCTTGGGCCTTAACCTCTATCTTAGCATTGCAAGAAGTTTCAAAATTAGGGGGACCCAATGCCCCAGCAGAGATAAAATCCGCCATTATAATGTACTACTGCTGAGTAATCAAAGAAATGGGTTCCAAGAAGAAGGTCATAGCTTGGGTTATTTAACGCTATGGCAAGGGTATTCACAGAGAGCTTCCTAAATCGGATAGGTAGGGAGGAATAGTCCCCTGCAGATCGTGTACATTGAGGGCCAGCCATGCCATATTCCATATAGTGTGGCAAGTCTAGCGCTCTTGATACGCCTCATCAACTTGGACAATATAACGTTCATGGGAGAACTGATAGAGACTATGGTGAAGAATGGAATCTTATGGACCCAATTTGCGAATCAGGTAACCAGTCTTTTGAATTGGTGTGGTAGCGTGAGAAATATGGGAGATTCATTGGAAGTAGAGTAAACAGTATCAATCTTTTTATTAAAAATGGGTACTGAAACTTCTTCTTCAGGTATGATGGCTCCAGGTTTGGTCAAGACCAGGAATGATACTTGAGGCGTTGTATGGATGTCAGCATGGGGTGCCTCGTCCTTCATGCTGAGGACTCTTTTCCCACCTCCTCAGAAAGTCATTTCCAGCATGTTTTTGCGTTGTTGGAAACCATTGCAGTAGGTACATTATGGTCAAGTTTTTTTTCTGGTTTTTGACAACATGGACCAGAGACTGTGGATGAACCAGAGGGGTAGTTTTAGAGTGCAGGGTCAATGCAGGGATATCATTAATCGCTTTTTTGATTTCTCAAATGGAGATGAATCTGATTTTTGGCTGATCATATTCATTAAACCTCATAATAAGATCATAATGCGGAGATGACAGTGGTAATGGAATCTTCCAGGGTATTACGGTTGGTGGTAACCAAGGGCTGTGAATGAGCATAGAAAAGACTGGCAAAATTCATGGGACTTTCCCCTTCATTCATGCGGATACCCATGCTTACTTATTTTGATTGAATAGTTTTATTGCTGCTAAATTATTGGATTAAGGCCGTTCAGACCAGTTCCCAGTTGTTGCATTCTTTCAAGTAAGGAGTCATGATCTCTTGATCAGTGCTGTTCAGGCAGGAGTGGATAGCAAACACCTTCTGCCAGTTGTTGTCCTCTTCCATGGAACTCTCATAGGCATACAGGAATGATGAGATGCTCTCCTGGACAGAGGTGACCCTCTCTTTAAAGCTCGGTTTAGAGTTAGTTATAAGAGTAGTGGAGATTATGTTAATGCCAGGGTTTGGAGCATGCCAGAGATCTCAGTATCCACATAGTCATAGGGGATCTGCTGATACAACTGTCATCTTAGGCCCTCTAGGTCTTCTTGGATATTGTTCCAGTTTTGATTGAGGGATGAATGGAAGCTTTAAGGGCAACCTGCTTCTTTAGGGCTTAAATATGGGCGCCCTGAATAGGAAGCTGGCTTTTAAGGGTGTTCAACCGGGTTGAAACCCTTGAAAGGTTTGTTTGAGCTGAGAGAAGCAGCTATCAGTAAGCTTGGTGAAGGCTCTGAAGTTATCCATTTCATATGATAATGCCTCAATGGAGACCCTAGGGTCAAGGGGGACTTCGTCTACTCAGAGTTTGCATCCCTGGGATACATTCTGGATCTGACTGCATAAGGCGGTTAGAGCTGCCACAACATCTTTTTGCAAAGAGTCGTCAGGGTCTCCAGGAGTAGGTGCCGTGGGGCCAGAGGGCCCTCGAGGCCCATGAGGGCCTTTAGGTCCTTTGGGTCCCTCTCGTCCTTATGACCCTGAAGGGCCTAGGGGGCCCAAAGGGCCTTCACTTCCTGAGGTGTAGTTACGAGAGGCCAGCTCCTGATAGTGTTGTGCCAGAGTCCTTACCAGATTTTCAACTTGTTGGAGGCACTGGTTCCAAGCAGCCTTAAGGGACTGGATATTCTGATGCAGTTGTTCTTTGATAGTTATATAACCCGCTATCCAACACCAGGATTTGACCTCAGGCGTCGTTAATAGTAGTGATTGTTGATAATGGCCTCTCAGTTATCACGGAAAAATGAGGAGGCCGCGTTGTAAAAAATGACAACATGGGAGTGTAAGGTTTTGGCGAGCCCCAGTTGTTTGAAGACCTCATGATGGTGCAACCTGACTAGTTGGAAAAGGTGATGAATAGCTGTGTGGATGAAGTTCTGAAGGTAGCTCTTGGTTCCCAGGGTCAGTTCTCCCACTGGCAACTGGGCCAAGGTATAAAGATCACACATGGTAGAGGGCATTGAAGAGGCGTAGGAGCAGCTGGTGCGGGCACCCATGGAGTAGATGCAATTTATTAACTGTTGAATAATGTCATTAAGGTTTTCATACTGAATTTGAACTGATTTTCATTATTTGAAGGTAGGGATAACTGGAACGTGGCCCTAAATTCTAAACTTTTAGTCTTCGTGGGAAGCACTTCATGCTGCAAGGTACTAATCCATCAAGCAATGCTTCTCATTTGATCAGCAGATAGATCTTTGTGACTACTAGTATTCTCCATTATTGTGATAGACGTTTCCACTTAATACATCTTGGAGCCCTTTTTGTGAGCACTAAACTCTCAGTGTAAAAATTATCTTGACTGTCGCCAGTCCAATATGGGCTTAAAGCTGATTTAGTAGAGAGGTTGGAAAACAAAAACATGGAGATAATAAAAACTACTTTATTGTGTAAGAAAGCGTTGATATTTAAAGGCTGTGGGGACACGGTGCCTCAGGGCCCTTTGTGGCCCCATGAGATCAGAATCTTTTACTGCCTTCTGGATTGACCGCCTGAATGGCGCCCTCATTGTACTGCATTGTCCGCATGACCGCAGTGGTGGGGTAAGCACCTCTAATGTTTTGGGAAGCAGGGACAGGATTTCTGAAGGTGATTTCATCAATTCTTGTATACATGATGCTTCATGACTGAATATAGTTCTAGTGCCTTCAGGATAAGATTCTATTTGTGCTAATTTGAGATTCAATCTGTGGAGGCTTAATTTGGAAGCAGGGATTTTGGATTGCATAGCATCTTAAATCCTGAAAATGGCACTGTTGGGCTTTGCTCTAGTTTAGGTAAAGCCTCAACTCTGAGTTTCTAACTTAATACAATTTACATCGATCCATATTTATAGTTAAATTTATTATCAATGCTATTGGGTTTAAATCCACATATTACATTATACAAATTGTATTACAACTCTCTGAACAATATCCATTAATAACGTAAAATTTATGACCAAAAGAATATGGGATAAATCATCTTAACGCTCTACTTTAAATAAAACTAATTTAAAAATCCAATCTCTTTAATATTGTAGCAACATACAGTGGCAAAATGAGTTCAAATATATGCCTCATCTAGTTGCAATATAATATTATTCATAATGTGCTCTTGTTTACTAACTTAATTCTCATGGTTACATGACATAATTGAAGGCATAGACTGTAGAAACAAAGCTGGTCATGAGGAGGTCAAAAAGATTAAGTTAGCAGGCCACACTGACCTTAATCATACCCTGGACCAACGCTGGGTACAGGCAAGATATGTTCAGGTTGATCCAGGGAATGCACGTGATGCTCAGCTACTCTGTTACATCACAGACGTTAAAACGCACCAGCTATGCTATTAAAAAGGCCGATTTGTTATGGTTGCTTGGGGAACAGGGCCAGAAAATCTGTTCCCTTTACAATATTGAAAATTAAGACGAATTTAATTACAATCAATATCTTGGGTTTGAACAATCTCAAGCTACAGTACCATGCTGGATGGCAGTGTGCGCCTATTGGCTCTTTTAGGTTTATTATTGCACCTTCAGATTGATGATTCTCCACCAATCATTTATTAATAATTCCACAGGACAAACCTTCCTTGTTAGCTGACTCGTTAAAAAAAGATACCACTAGTTTTACATTTTAGTTTGCATGGTCCCTTGGTTGAACCTGTGCGCAGACCTCCTCAAGGAGGTCTCCAACAACTTAGGACAACTTATCTTATCAAAATTAACTACAGAATCAGGTGCACAACTGTGCCATTCTTGTCTACTCCAGATTGAGACATCCAAGCGCCCTGACACCAATATGCACTTGGTTATATACTCCACCTTGAGGTCCAACCAAGTTATAATAATTAAAAGTTATTTTGTTGTTTACTCTGTGTTGTACACCCTGACCCTGGGTTCCCTGTTTCCAGCACCTCTTGAGGTGCCTTATTCCTAAAATTGCTAGTGACTAGTTCCCTGATGGTGTGGCTGTGTATCCCTCACCACTTCTCCGGGAATGAGAGAGCTACAGTCACTCTCTTGACATTAGTCAACCAGCCCTTTTATTTATCGCGCATTAGAATTATCCATGTGGTGCTTTCTATATGTGTAATTGGATGCACTGGACGGTTGTCACGGCCTTTCTGGTGCTCACCAAAGTTTTACGTCTGTTTTGTTTTGGTGCATCTCGCTTTATCCTTGGTACTACCAAATGGGAGGTGCCCACCCATCCTAATTGTACTTGGTGGACTTGGACTCTTCATGATCCTGTTGTTGTAATTCACAGACTTTCCCCTGAATATATTCTAAAATCTAACAGGCTCTTGCTTCCCTCTCGCCAGAAGCCTCTTTAAATAGTAACAAAGTGACTGGTATTTATCCAACCTTGAATGGGGTGAATTTGCTGTATTGGCCGCCTCCTGAGACTGTTTAAGTCTTCAAGGTGTTCTGCACACAGCTGCTTTTGTGAAAATAAAAAGAAGGTTTGAAGCGTTTTTAAGGAGCAGCATCACCCAGACATGTTGTCCGTCCAATCTTTCTATGAATTCTTTGCCCTACACTAAGCTGGCCACCAATTAGAATTGTATTTGAATGTTTTTGTGTCAGGGCCTAGCCCTACCTTTGTCAGATGTCGTTAAAATGTTTTTCTCCATTCCACCTTGGACCTCCCCATGAGAAATGCCCCAGTATGGCAATCAACCCCTCCCAACTTTTACCATCATATTGGAGCTCTTTGAGGCAATTTCCATGGCTCAACCTGGAAGGGGCCAGGTAATTTGGCTGTCATAGTTTTACCTGGGGTGGCCCCTATAAATAAGGGCCCCAAAAACTTGTGCACGCCTCTAAAAAGGAGGAATCATATCCTCTAATTCCTTTGATTTTGGCGGAATTCAAAGGTGAGCAGGGGTCTAGCCCTGAATCTAAATTAAATGTCTCAGTTGATTCCGTCTCTATGATGTCACCTGTGGCAGATCTTATAAATATGGCGCCCGCGACTATTGTTTTACCCTTGAATGGGGCAGAGCTCCTGTAGGATTAATTGTATCTCTGAAGGTCAGGGCCTATGAAGGCTGTTTGATTTTATTCATATGTGATTCCAGCAGAGGATCTTAGGGACTGAGTTTCCAAAAGCAATCTTCTAATGGAAGTTCGTTGTGAGGCTACTTTTTCGCTTCAAACAAGCAAGGTCTTCTGTGAACACAGGCAAATTGATCACTAATGAGAAAAACTAGGATTTCTGAAGATTGTTTTATTAATCAAAATTCTGAGATATTTATAAGATGCCAAGATATTCAGGTTTGCCTAAGGGGAGCTTGGCGTGATAATTGGGAACAAATAGGGTAAGGTGACCTCTTTGATAATGTGGCAAGTGGCGTAGATTTTCTCTAAATATGACTCTCTTTTGCCAGGGTGGCCAATTCTGGGGACCTCTGAATGGCAAGGTCGTCACCAGCTGACTCAGTGCCTTTGTTAGTAGAATTATCAGGTCCCCCCAGAAGTTAAGTTTCCTTTTGCCCATTTAGGATTTCATTGTTTGAGTCAGTCTAAATGTTCATTTAATTGGTGGAGCTTTTACAACCAAGTTGTAATTTCTTTTGGGTATAAACCCCACTCAGGCCTGTCCAAATATCATGATTCCTGACAATGCCCTACTCAAGACTTTTAAGAAGGGAAATAAGCTTGGAGGGATCTAGCATGTACCAATCTACAATGGCACCTGACTTCATAGAGGCAATTAAATATTTGGGACCCCAATGGTAGATCGCCTGATAAGGACCTGACCACAGAGTATTAAGTTTAAGTATTTGTACCCCAGGCCAATGATGGTAAAATAGGACGAGGTCCCCTAATGGAATTCAGGCAGTTCCAGTTGCTGGGAATTCTGTTGATCATCTTCCCTTTGTTATATAGTACCCATTGATCTAGTGGCTATTGATTGTAACATAAATTTGCTAGACAACTTTGCATGGCTAAATCAGTGATTTCTGGTGTGGAAGTTTCGAGTATAGGCTGCACACTATAGAGCAAAATTGGTTCTTGACCACAAAGAGCAAGAAAGTTGACATTTAAATTATTTGATGATAGCTAACGTGATATACTAATAAGGCCGTTGGAAAGTATTCATTCCATCTTGAAGGATAAGAGGAAGCCATCTTGCAAAGAATGGCAACTAGGGAACCATTCACTCGTTCTACAGCTCCATTGATATCTAAATGGTATGGATTTTGAAAAAATAAGTGCTCATTAGAGAGTTAAAATCGGCAAATACAGTTAAATAAAATTGGTACTATTGTCTGATATCAGCACCTTTGGACTGCAGTGGCAGCTGAAGATCTGCTTCAGAAATAAGTTTTCAGTTGCTTTGGAAGTTGGTGAGGCAACTGAGATAGCCTCACCCATTTTGTAAAGTGATCAACTGCGAGAATGATAAAATGGTGACCATACATCACCATAGGCAGGGGTCCAATAATGTCAATGCTAACCATGGCAAATGGGGCTGTGGGACCCATGAAATGATATTGATAAGGAGGATTGAGCGGCTTTTGATTTGCTCAAGTGAGACAAGCGTCAACAGCATCCTGGACTTTCTTGATCCTTCCTTCCAAGTAGCAATGGTCCCTCAGTCATTTATGGGTTTCTTCACTGAGCCATGCCTCACGGCAACATGAGCCTCCAGAGCGGATTTTGTACGAGAAGAGCTTCAAACATATGGTATCCAAGAGGTCCCAACTTGCTCATATAACAATCTATCTTTGACTCGCATCTGAGCAGCATCTGTTTTAAACTGATGCGTTGTCAACAGCTCATGGCTCCACTCTCCCAATTTTTCAATGAGCTCATAGATGCGGTCCTCTTCAGAAGATTAAAGAGCCAGGATAGGCATTCAGGACAACCCATTGGCATTTTTGTGTATAATCCTTGCGCGGTGTACTTTATAAAAAGTCATAGTTCTGGAGCTTAAGGGCACATTGGGCCAATCACCCATCTGGGTCTTTCATCTGTTGTAGCTACCATAGTTAGGCATGATTTGTCAATATATCAAATGATTCCCATACAGAAAAGGGCTGAAAAGTTTGTGGCCAATAACACGGCCAGGCACTCACTTTTGGTTACACTGTAATTTCGTTCCACTTGGGTCAACGTCTTACTAAAGTAAGCTATAAGACGATCAACTTGGCTTGCGTCCAGATAAGCACGAATGGCCCCCACAGCCTCATTACTAGCGTCATTAAATAGAATGAAGGGTTTATCAAGCTCAAGATTTACCAGAATAGGGACTGTAGTCAGGGCTTTTATTAAGACATCAAAGGACTGTTGCTGGGAATCCACCCATCAGAAAGGAACTTTCTTATGGAGGAGGTAGGTTAATGGCTCAGAAAGTTCATTGAAGTGTGTTATAAATTGTTGGTAGTACCAGACCATGCCAAGAAAGACCTGAATGTCTTGCAAACTGCTGGGTTGAGTCATTTTCTCAATAGCAGTCACCTTGTCAGGCAAGGGTATAATTCTTTCACAGGTGAACTTATAACCAAGGAATTCCATCTCAGTCTGAAAGAAACGACATTTAATGTGCTTTAACTTCAACGCAGCAGATCTTAGCCGTCCAAATAATTCCTTCATGTGGGCCAAATGCTGGTCAAACATGCTTGAAAAAACAGTTTCATCATTCAGGTAGACCAGCACACATGATATCTTTATGTCTCCCAACGGGCAGTTCATAGCCTGCTGAAAGATAGCTGGGGCGTTGCGCAGCCCCTGAGGCATGTAAGTAGATTCAAATAAGCCCTCACTCGCTATGACGCGCATTTCTCTTGGTTATATGGTGCAAGCTCTATTTTATAGTACCCCACTGTTAAGATCTATTGCGGAGAAAAATTGTGACCTGGCTAAGAGGCGTTAGGAGTCGTCAATTCTAGGTTGCGGGTAGCTATCCTTCTGGATGATGGCATTCAAACCTCAGTAGTCCATTACTACATGTTTCCCTCCATCCTTCTTCTGCACATGAAACAATGGCGAGGCCCAGGAACTCTGGGATGGTTTTAATAACCCAGCGTCCAATAGTTGTTTAAGCACTTATTCAACCTGGGCTTTCTCAACTTTAGACATCTGATAAGGGAAAGCGCGAATTTCAGGGGCATCGCCAGTCAGCACATGATGTTGCGCCCCTTTCTTTTTTTTAGTACTAGATGGTCCCAACCCAAGGGGGGGATTCATCGATGTATGTTGCGCCCCTTTCAAAATCCCGAAATCTTTTTACCCCAGTGGAGATTATATCAGCATATTGTTTGAGTAAGGCGTCAGCCTGTTGTTGCTTTTTGCAAGTAAGCATTTTTATAAATCTCCTTCTTGACTCGAGCTATTATAGCATTTTTCTCCATCTCTAAGTCTTGAAGGTCTCCAATCTTCAGACAGACTTAATCTGGTTGACAGGCAATATCCGTACATATACAATGGTTTGTTCCAAGTTATCTGCATTGGTCAATCAGTAAATTTGGCCATTAGAACAGTCAATGGACCCCAGTAAGTGGGATCCAGCACTCCAGGACAGATAAGTGGTTTTTAAATGAATGGATTACTATCTCACTTTATTCCAACAAGTGGCCTGGCGATATGGTAACTTGAAGACTAGAATCCACTAGTATCTTCGGTTTAGGCGGTATGACTACACGGCCAGGTGCATATACAGCATTTCTTCCATAGCCTCCACGAGGGAAGGCAGCAACTTGATCTTTGGTCCAGTAAACCAATAAACTACCCATTCAATGTGGTCTGGGTATTCAAGTAAGCAACTTTGGGGGTTTCCTCTTCCCTTTCTCCTTAGGAACGCCCAAACATCCAGAGAAACGCAGTACCTTAAAATAGAAAAGTGCAAATCCTTGTGACTTATTAGAGTATCAAATTCAACTAGGAACTGGGTTCCAATAAGCAAGTCATAAACGTCATTTTTCTAACATGATTGTAGAGCTGTAATAACCAGTGAGCCAAATCAAAGAGGCAAGGAGGAGTAGGCTCCAAGGGAGTGGTACAATGGGGTCCTGCCATTCCATAGTTGAGGGAGTATCTGATCCAATGCGACCTTTATCCGTTTAACCATGAAAGAGGAAATGACGTTGACATGGGAGCCAATGTTATTGATGGCAAGATCTTCACCTTTTGGACAATGACTTCTACTTGGGTGACTTAATTGCCAAATTGGGGGATTGATAAATGGAGTTACCTGGAGGGAGAGGTCCAGAAAAGACAGAGTAAGAGGTAGATAAGTCTTTATTTAGAATCATGAAACCTGGGACGTCCAACTCGTCAGGTTTCTCCAGAATAAAACACTCAGCACATGGAGCAAGAGAAGGTTGATGTTGAGGCGTTGCATCATCAGCAGAGGGTGCCTCGCGCCCTTGCTGACTCCACTTTTCCTGACTCATCAGCTTGCTTTTTCCACCAGGAATTTTCTTGAAGCCCAAAGATTACGCGATAAGAGCATGGGTCACAGCATAGTTTTGATCTCTGAAAGCAGCCAATGGCATGGATATTGAGTCAAATTTCTCTTATTTGGTTTTCAGGCGTACTTTAGGCTTGGGCAATTCCATTATTGACTCCTTAATGTCGAGGATGGATAAAACATTTTTTGGTGTTCTGGAAATAGAGTACTAGGTTGGTACTGTGTTGTAAAGCGGAGATAACAGCTGAGATACCATCACTCAAGGTAATCCAATCACATAAAGCTAATTCCTGTGCTTCATGATAGAAGCGTTCTGTAAATATAATATGGGTTTCTTCATGTCTCAGGAGGATAAGCATGAAAGCCTGCTTACAGTTATATTGAGGGTCAAGTTACTGTTAAATCCTATGATAAGGGCACCCTTAAAGGCTGCTCAAGTTTTCATGTCTTGAAATAAGGCATCATAATTTCTTGAACCTTGCCATCCAGAAAGGTTTGTATATGCTGGTACTTTTTTCAGTCAGTAGTTGGTTCCATCAAGCCTCATATACAGAGAGGTGCAACTGGATTGTTTCTCCCCAGGGATGTACTTCTTCTTTAAAATAGGTTTAAAATATCTGAAGGGTTCAGAGAGGACATTAATGGCAGGAGAGAGTGGGCGCTCTGAGTCATTGGCCTCCGTTGTGCCTATATCAATGTGTGGGTTAGCCCTATCAATCTTATGGAAGATCTCATACATGTCGTCCTGGATAGTGGCGTAGCATTCATTGATGTGCCTAAGGGGAGCCTTAGAATATAAAAGTTAGCGTAGACTCTTGATCTCTTTAAACTGTTGGGCTCAATGATCAGAGAGTGCATCCTATTTAGCTTCAATTGTATGGAGTCTGGTAATCCTATTCTCGGTGTGATAATCTGCTTGGTTTTGGGAAGCGACCAGTTTGGCACACGTACCCTTTATCTTCACATAATGGTTGTACAAGGCAAGAAAGGTCGAATCAGCATTCAGATGTTCTCCCTCAATAGTCAACTCGGCACCTAAGGCCACCAATAGCAGATGTCGCTTGAGGTCTTTAATTAGGCTTTGTGGTCTTCATTGAAGAAGGATATGGCAGGTGAGGAGGCACTTGGAGGACCTTGGGGACCTCCAGGCCCAGGGGGGCCCTTGTTCTCCTTATCCCCCACTAGGTCCTGTACTGCTGGGGGCCTCCCATTGCACCGTAGATTTTGGAGTTGGCATCATCACTATCTGTCCACTCAGCTGCTGGATAAGGCCAAAAAAATTGACAAGTCAAGAACAGTCAATTGGTAAATTTCGGTAATTCATCAAGGAGGGTGGTTAAAGCACGTCCATACTCTTATCCATCCCAGTGGTTATTGGTCCGTCCGCTGGGCGATTCAATTTGCAAGTATTGGATGATCCAATTGTCAATTTGAGAAAGGTGGCACAGGATGTCATTGATTCCCAATGGTTACTCAAAATAGCCCCATTATCTCAGCCGAAAATTTGAGGCGGCATCATATAACTCAAAAAGCTGGGAGTTAATCTGGTGGGTCAATAATAACGGTCACTGCATCTCCTTGTGGCGGAGTGTGAGCGGCTGCATTTGTTGGTTTAAGGCAGGATGTACAAATTGTTGAAGGTATGAATCCATAAGGCTGCTCCTATGTCACTGCTTGAAAGATCTGCTGAGGAATAAATTGCGCATTTGAATAGTCCAGGTAGAGTTTCTACAAATAGTTCTCCTACCAGGGGTTACAACTTCGCCTAGAAGCTCTCAAACTGTTTGGGCGACATCAGGAGCCTGAATTTTGTGGATGGATTCACTGGGACCATGATAGTTAAGGTCATGGTTGCATGGAACTCAAGTTCGTGTGGTTGAGGTAGTCACGTTCCGATTGTTGATAGTGACCCATTGGGTTAAACTCATATTCTCCTCCATATTTGGAGGGCTATCTTTGTTGAAGTTGTTCATACTGAAGGTAAGTCTTCACCAGAAGCCTCACAAGGGCCTTGCAGTAAGCATCGTTGAGGTCTTCACTGTCCTCTCTGAAAGTCAGGGCTTTAAATGCTGTTCAATTATTAGCTAAACGCAGTTCCAGCGGGATCTCTTAGGGACTTAGTTCCCTAAGGCAATCTAATTATGAAAGTTCGTTGTGAAACTACTTTGTTCGCTTCAGACAGGCAAGGTCTTCTGTAGACACAGGCAAAATAATTACTGGTGAAAAATACTAGGAGGTCTGAAAATAATTTTACTAGTTAAAATTCAAAGATATTTATAAGCTGCAAAGATATTTATGTTCACCTAAGAGGAACTTAGCGTGAAAATGGGAACAAGTAGGGTAAGGTGAACTCTTTGAAGATATGTCAGGGTGCATAGGGCTTCTTTAAATCTGACTCTCTTTTGCAGGGCAGCCAATTCTGGGGACCTCCAAATAACAAATTCATCACCAGATGACTCAGTGCAATTGTTAGTAGAATTATCAGGTCACCCCAGAAGTTAAGTTTCCTTTTGCCCATTTAGGATTTCATTTTTTTAGTCAGCCTCAATGCTCATTGAATCATTGGAGCTTCTACAACTTTGTTGCAATTTGGTTTGAGTTCAAATCCCACTTAGGCATGTCTGATTCTCATGATTCCTGACAGCTCTCCACCAATTCCCTCCACGTTTTGGTAGAATTCGTGGGTCTGGAAAATTCTAGCCCTGGAATTTACCAAAAACAATTTAGCTAATATATCTTTTCTCCACACCATGTTTCTATAGTGCAAGAGGGTCTTTAATGAAGGGCCGGTGGTGATGGACTTGGATAACAACGAACAACTGTCTACGAATCAGGTGTGGGCTTGCTGACGCCTTAAACGTGTTTTATAATGCAAATTATGTAAACTAAGTTAGCTGAGCATCAGTTCCTGTGGCTCTGACGTGGACACCATTCCTGTGAACCAAATTACAACTGAGAACCCGCTTTTGACCCCTACCATGATCCACAAAACACAGAAGGTGGAGAAAGAACTACTTTATAAAAAAAGAAAATGCTTTGCAACTGCTGAAGATATGGTGGGATATGTGACATCAGTAGTGAGAGAGGCCGTTTATCCCCATTCATTTTATTAAAAAAACTTATCCTGGTGGTATGCTTATGCATGATGATGGTTTTCTAGTGAAGGTTTTAGCGTTATCTGCTATGAAAAAGACCATTATGGATATTTTTGTTGACTTCTATTATTTCATACCCCTTTAGGGAAAATCAGCACAATTATTTTGGTGTACTCAGGTGCCTCTGAAAAATTTATAGACCAAGACCTAGTGACTACCTTGAGTTGAATTAATTGCGAGGTTATCTGGTTAGGGGAGAGGCATCCCAAGGTATTCCCACGCTTAAGGTTCAAGGGTTAGTGGATTATCAAGTTGGCAATACCATTTGGCTGACCTCTTCCAAGCAATCAAACACCTCTTGTGCCCCCATTAAATTGAGAGTAGAGTGGTGGCGAAAGTTTAATGTCAGAACCAACTTGAAAGACAATACCTGGTCATTATCTGTGAAGAATGGTCAAGAATCAGTTGTCCCCTTATCTGAAGCGAACTCTAAGGGCAATTTGCCCCATTGGCCAAAGGTTCACAAACTCAATCTCACTCTGTTGCTGAAGCCCTATTTGAAGGTACACTAACCTTCTTGCTTAAAAGGGCTGGGATCTTTATTTGATGCAGCTCCAGCCAATGTTCTACCAGCTCTTTCAGAGTTTGATTGCAAGTTCAAACTCACTGTTGATCTGGTGTGTATATCTTCTCCCATTTATCCTTTGACCGTGAGGGATGAAGCAGCCTTATATGTGTGGGTTGAGAAACAGTTTGCTAAAGGCGAAGTATTTCAGCGTACCTCTCCGGTATGCTCAACAACTCTATTTGTGGATAAAACCAATGGTACCCTACGCCAATGTGTAGATTATGGGAACCTAAACAACGTCACAGTACCAGATTTGCATCCCATCACAGCGGATTAACAGATTTCTCCTATGTGTTGAAGGCAAGAGTCTTCTACAAACTGGATTGCTTAAATGCGTTCAATCAGGACCATACTAAGAAGGGCCAGGAGTGACTAACCGCATTCTGAACCAGAAAAAAATTTTTTTAGTTCCAGTTTATGCCCTTGGGGCTTATAATGCACCTGCTATTTTCCAACGCCATATAGATGTGGCCTTGGGGGCCTGTTGGGTGAATGCGCAGTTGCTTATATGGACAATAATCTGGTGCTTTCCCCTGATAAGATTCCCATGCATTACACCTGTGGCAAGTGGGGGAGCATTTGAGAGCAGCTGAACTTATGCTAAAAATTAGTAAGTGCGAGATCTTCAAGTCCCAGGTCAACTTCTTTGGAAACATCATGTTTTTACCAAGGTCATATGATAACTCCAGACAAGGAGAAGACGTTGTAAGTGGCCCACCCCAGCTTCAGTCAAAGAATTAAGGAATCTTTTGGGGACCTGTACGTTCCTTAAGAAATTCGCACTAAATCTTTCTAAGGTGGCGGCGCCCTTATATAAGGCGAGCGGTAAAAAGTGCTCCAGTAGTCCCCTATTTTGTAGGATGCTTCCAAGCGGTAAAGTGCACCCAACTGTCTAAGTCTGTCCTTCGCCATCTTGATCACAAAAAGGAATCTATTGTGATTACCGATGACTTCAACTTCTCCATAGCGGCTGCCTTGTTATAAGTGGGTGAAGATGGGATAGTGAAACTGGTGGAGTATCTTTCCAGTAAAATGTCCTTACCAGAATTAACCTACAATGTTTATGACAAAGAGCTATTGGCGGTGGTTGAGGCGCTAACCCATTGGCGTCACCATTTTCATGGCACATCCCTGCCATTTTGCATCTGTACTGACTACCATACTTTATTGTACTACCTCGCACCTCATGTCCTGACTCCACTACAAACCCGCTGGCATGATACTCTGGCCCTACTTGTGTTTATTTATGAGTTTAGAAAGGGTAAGAAGTTTGGTTTAGTATATGCTTTGATCCAAATCCCTGTGTAAGCTCCAGATCCTAAGGAGGTAGAGGTACACAACACCCACTTGATGATTCCGCCAGGTAATATTGTGTCCCAATATCCCTCTCTCATGGCCTACATGTCAGCTCTTGCTCCTCTGGAAAATGCGGAGGAATATGGTATGTTCAGGACGGTGATCCTTTCACAACCCTTGTCAGAAGAATATATTATGATCCTTGCCAAGATCAAGTCAAATCAGGAGAATATTAACTGGGGCTACCACATTAAGGAAGTGATGGTGAGGTTTCAGGGGCGCCTATGAGTTCCTGCTAGACCGCTTTGCCTTAAAGTCATCCGGGACCATCATGATGGAATCACCATTGGACATCCTAGGAAGGCGAAGACACTGGAGCTAATCTGTCACACTTGTAATTGGAATGGATTAGCCGCGTAGGTTGCCAGGTATGGTAAGGAGTGCCTGTTTATAATTAAATGAAGCCAAATCACCAATCCTCCGTGGGGTTGTTGGTACCAGTTCAAAAGGTTGAGGGGCCTTGGACTTCCTTATTGGTGAAATTTCATTGTTGAGCTACCTGCATCTAAAGGCTATGATGCCATCATGGTCGTGGTGGAACGTTTTACAAAGCTTGCCCACTTTATTTTTTGTAGAACAACGGTTACTGCGGCTACAACTTTTCTCTCTTGTTACAAACACTTTTGCAACATATTCAATTCAAGTTTAGGTATTTTGATAATCTCATCGAGGAGATTAGTGTGCACTTAATTTCAGGTAGCAATTGGGAAAGTAAAGTTAAGGGCACAGGAGTGGGCCCCACACCAAAAAAGTTTTGTAAACGCCCTGGCGACACTGGCGGCCTAGATAAAATTAATAGTAATAAACTGGTGGTTAGCATTTCCCCAGAAATTTCGGCCTGGCAAGCGCGCTGCAACCAGTTTATTAATACGCTGCACTCCCAGCCACTGTCTTCAGTGGAGCACAGGGTGCGTGTCTTCCTGTATACAACAAACGACACTTTGGGGAGGTTTTGTGGAGATGTACTCACACATTTCCCAAACACAGTGTACGTCACACTGCATCCCATTCCCCGTGGTTGGCTGGATCTTAGGTTCAAAAACAAAAATGTGGCAGATAAAGCTGCAAATATGCGGGTGGTGGTGGACTTCCCAGACGGTCGATGGGTAGTTGACACAAAGTGCACTCATTGGACTAAATAACTCAAATTTTTGTCACTTTCAACTCCCTACCTACAACACGTAAGTGACCCGTGCTGGAGCACCACCTGAAGGCTGAGCTCACCAAATATGGAAAATCGAATCCTTCAAGATGCAGCACTTTACGCTCATGCTGGACCTGTGCATGGGCAAAGCGATTGCTGTACTCTTTTTATCTGCAGGGGTAGCGGAAGATTTGACCTAAATACCCCACACTGATTTTGTAGAAATTGATGGGCAAGAATACCGCCCATCTCAGGTCACTATGGATAGTGTACCTCCTATATGCACCTTCTGTCGCGCTTTTGGCTACAAGGCCAATACCTGCCCCACCAAGGAGGGCATTACTCAAAATGAAATCATCCCAGATGCAATGAGCGGTGCAGACGCTCACTATGAACTGGCAATAATCACTGATGCAGCCTTTCCCTGGGGCGCGCCTGGGTACTACATTAAAGTTAAGCCTGTGTCCCCACAGGAGCTAAGAAGTCCAAGCAGGCACACAGAGCAGCAGCCAAGGCGGTGGCCACTGCTGCGTCCATGATCCCACCCTCCCAGCTCCAGGAGGACATCAAATCATTTGCTGCAGAAGCGGATCGCAAATCTTTCCACCAATCATACTTTGTCACCCAAGTTGACAACCCAATGGGTAAATCAGATTCACCCAACCAATGCTACCAAGCCTTGATTGAAACTAAATCACTCACCAATCTACCTTCCAAAATTTCGCCAAAATGTAATGGTGCACCACAAGTGCACACCACACCAAAGAATCGTCCAGATGAGGGAAATAAGCAGAAGGCAAAATCTAACTCCAACCCTTCACAAAAGCATCCCATTCTGAACCATACTCCATAGCTCAGAATACCCACGCCGCCATACAGCAACGTGCTGAAAAAGAGAAGGCTGAAGGGCACAGGTGCCCTTATTCTTGCACCTAAAGTGTGATGGGGATAGCCTTTACTATAGGGACGTTGAACATCGCCAGACTCAAGGCCTCGCTGTCCTGGGCTAGGAAACGGTTTTTTTAAAAAAATAATTTACCCATGGACATCCTGGCCATTCAGGAAACCCACTGTCCACGTGGTGCAGAGGACACATTGGCAACCATGCTCCTCCCTTCCCTTTCCTTTTGGTCGCCTCACTGTGGGGCGCTTATTCACGCAACCTGTGATTTTAAATTAATTTCATCAAATTTGTACCTCAAAGCTGACCCATTTGTGGTGGGCGACATGAACTGCTGGAACAACCCAGCCACCAACCGCTGGCTCTCGTCACCTACACCCCCTCAGGAGCACGTAGAACTTCGCGTTCTAAAGGCCACTTTGGGGTTATTTGATACTCTACCACATCATTCACCATTGCTCACAAATATGTCTCATCCTTATGTGCACAACGGCCAGCTGAGGTCTATGTCCCACATTGACCTTATTCTCGCACTGTTGAAATTTGAGTCGCAAATTTCCCACTTTATAATGACAAAACTCGATTTTTCCAACCACAGGATGGTATCAATTTTTTCTCTTTGTCACATCCGGTGGCACAGGACCAAAAGTGATGCAAACTCCGCCCAGCCAAGATCACGTCTCCCAGGTTTTTCTCCTGGATGGACACCAAAACCTCGGCTCCAGAATTTACCACACTGATATGTGCAGACACACTTTATACCTGGTCAAACTTCAAAGCAAACACCATCTGCCTGGCATGCCACATCTCATAACTTTGCTCTTGGGCTGCCTTGGCAGTCATTTTGCGCATGCTGGAAGAAGTGGAACACCTGGAATCTAATGTCCCTGCAGCAGGCTAAAGCCTGGCTTGGGGTCATAAGTGGGCAGAAGTGTCCGCTCGCCTCAATGCACTGGTAAGGCAACACAAAAATCAGGTTAGTGTTTAGTATAAGGCAAATAATATAATAGCAGGCGACACATGCTCCACTTAATTTTTACAAATTTTTTGCACTGTGACAGAGCTTGGCCTGCACATAGGTGAGGCGGCCAGACCACTCCGTCATGGATACTATGGACGAAGTGGCAATCAAAGTTAAAAATTATTAATCCAAAGTGTATTTCTCCAATCCAGTTCAGCTGGCTTAAGTTGACAATTTTCTCAAAAAGTGCACATATCAGCACTGTTTCCCATTATCCGGTGTTGATGAATTTAATTTCTTGGGGTAAACTCTGGTCCACCATTCGCGGTGCACTATACAGGAAATGCCCAGGTCCAGACGGATCCTTATAAGTTCTATAAGAAATATTTTAGATATTTTTCTCCTTGCTGCTTGTCTCAATGAACCAGTGCCTAATGAAGACACTCTCCTCACTGGAGGACAAGAGGCCTACATGATAACGTTGTATAATAAAGGAGATAAGCTGGACTTGGCCAACTGGCGTCCATTTCACTTACTAACATAGATACTAAACATCTTACCAAAATCATGGAAAAACGCCTATGGGTAGTTGCCTCTGCTCTCATTTCCCTTGAGCAATTTGGTTTCATCCCCAAACGGTCTATTTGGGACAACTTACATACAGTAGCCAACGTCTGCCAATCCACGGCTTTTGGAGCACTTTTTTTAGACCAGCAGAAGGCCTATGATAGAGTCAATTGGGATACCTCAAAGCCTGCCTCCACAAGTTCCACCTTCCACATTGTTTCATTAATTGGGTGACGTTGCTCACGGAATCTTCCAAAGTGGCTGTGCATGGCCCTGGCTTCCTCAAAGATGTAGTTCGCCCTCAAAGGGGCCTACGCCAAGGGGACCCTATAAGCCCACTCTTGTATAACTTCAGCCTTGACCCATTTCTTCGCAATGTAAATGCCAGCCTTACTGGTGTCCATGTGTAAGGCCAAGCACCAGTCAAGATGTTGGCGTTTGCTGATGATTGTGTGGTTGGGGTGTCTAACAATCATGATGCATGCATGCTTAAAGCTACTATTCAGGTTTACTCCAGGGTAAGTAACACTACACTTACCGACTCCAGAACCGAAAGCATTCTCCTTGGTTGGTACCAAGGCCGCTGGTCACCAGCGCCACGTTTTCTACCTGCTTCAGCAACTTGCTCACAGGTTCACTTACCCTGCCCACCCCAAACTGCCCCACTCGTGCTCCCCTTTGTGCCAAGCCCCACCGCCGGTCCAGTCCGCCATTTGGGGGTCTAGCTAAGGGCAGGAGGATACGCCTCAATGATGATGCAGCACAATATCCTGGACAACGTTAAGAAACGCATGGCTTCCCTCAAAGCCCGCCAAACCTCCTTTTCAGGCAGGGTAGTGCTAGCCAACTCTAAGCTCCTTACTAAAGTTTGGTTTATGGCCCATGTTATAGCCTTTTCCTCACCTTTTTTTCACGTCATTATACGCCCTCCTGCAAGGGTGGCTTTGGTTAGGCGCCCACCACCAGTGCGCCTGGATGTCATGTTTGGCCCTCGCCATAGTGGTGATATGGGCCTGCTTAACTTTGAGGTCCATGCAGCCAAAATACTTGGCACCTGGATCGCACAGTCACCAACCCAACGCTCTCAGCCCAGCACTGGTCACGCGCAGCCCGCTCCAACTTTTCCCATGCCCTGGGCCTCAGCAATCCTACCCACCCCCCATTCTCTATTAAAGTATCTTTCCTCCCACCCTTCTGCTGCAGGCCCACATGGGACGTCGCCCCACTTCAAAATAAATTTCCTCTCCATGTGGAGTGCTGAGTGGAGAATTTGCATCATTGGGCACACCGCCCAGAGGGGCGCCCTACTCCTTGGTTCACCCAGGAAGTACAAGGACAAGCCATTTTGAACAATGTGATGCCCATGAGAACCTCTGACATGGCCATGGTGGACTACCTGGACATGTTGGACATCCCCTACTCACTCAATACCCAGAAAACCACTTGGAAGTACGCCCACCACCCTCTTCTGCAGCTGCATATTCGTTCTCATGTGTGGTGTTGCTTGAAGTGGGTGTATCATATGGCTGAGTGTTCTAATGCTTTGCACTCATCTTGTGTCATGTGTGAACAGTATGTAACTTTAGTTCATCTCCTGGATGAGTGCCCCCCTCAAAATCAATCTGGCGTGAGGTTCAGCGTCTCTTTCGCCAGGATCAGACACAGCCCTTAAGCCTATCTAAGGACATCTTCACCTTGTCCTTGATTTCCCCTATAACACCTTCCATCTGAGCCTTAGTGGTTTCAACCTATATGTAAACTATCTACAAAATTGTCTTAATGCTATCTCAGGCTCAACTCCCACCCTCCAGGAAGCTGTACACCAGTTCCAGTCACTCCTCGTGGACCATTTCAAGCATGGTTGTTTGGGTACCTACCATCTCGTCGCCATCAGTTGGTCTCATCCTGGTTTCCAGTTTGGTTCATCACTTCAGACCCCTTCCTACTTACGTGCTCAATAGTGGCGCAAGACACTACATGCGTAATCCCCCTTCCTTCTCTTGGCGTTCCTGCTGGCAATAGGAGATAGCGTTTGCTTCTCTGGGGTGCCCCCCTTGCTGGTTTTGTTCTTTTCGTTTACATATTGAAAGTGTCCATCCTGTGTTCAGCCTTCCCCAAATAAAATTTGCAAATGGTTACATTGGCTGAGATGGCTAGGGTTTTCGTGTCTCAGGAGTTTGCCCTTCATGGGTAACTCAGGAGTTCATTAGAGATTGTGGTCCCCAGTTTAATTCGGTATTTTTGGAAGAGTTATGTAAGACTCTTCAGATTCTCCTTTTCCATTCAACTGCTGATCACCCCCAACCAGATGGGCAGATTGAACGAGTGAACCAGTGCCTAGAACAGTTCCTGCGTTGTTATACAGCTGCGTACCATTCAGATTGGGTCTCCTTTTTCCCATGGTTCAATCTAACTATAACAACGCCCAACATGCATCCATGATTGTTCCCCCATTCTTCGCCGACTATGGGTTTAACCCTTTATCATCATGGTGTCCATCTGTGGATCCAAAGTGGAAGTGGTGGATTTTGCAAAGGCTATCAAGAAAGTACAACAGGGGGTGAACACGAATTTATTTGTAGCTATAAAAGCTAATAAGGAGAGCGCTGATGGAAAGAGAAGGTCCTGCGTACAAGGAAGGGGATCTCGTGATGCTTAATGCTAGAAACATCCCTATCAAAAACATGAAAAAAGCTAGGACCAAAGAGGATAGGGCCTTACTGCATTTTCAGAAAGGTTGGCCACGCATTGTACCAGTTGGATCTCCCCCCAACGTTCTAGATCTTTTCCTTCTTTCATGAAAGAAAGCTGACGTTGTTTTTGCCCCACCAGAGACTATAGAGTCTTATCTAGTTGTTGGGGAGCAAAGTGGGAATTGGAGGAAATTGTAGCCTCTTGCCATGTAAGAAGAAAGATTGAGTACCTGTTATTCTGAAAAAATTTGACAAAGCAGAGAACAGCTGGGTACCAGCGCACAATTGTGATCAAATCCAAGATCTAATTAGGGTTTTCTAAGAGCGTTTCCCTGAGGCAGCAGGACCCAAGATGAAGCAAAGTATCGCCGCCATGAAGATGGCCACTGCCCATAAGGACTTTTCCTTGGAAAAAGCCCCTGGAGGAGGGGTGGTGAAGCCCCAAAGAACGTGATAGTGATGTCATGTTTACTTGACATAATTGAGGGTACAGACTGTACAAACATATATGGTCATGAGGAGGCAAAAAATGATAAGTTAGCAGGCCTCACTGGCCTTAAGCATATCCTGGACCAACGCTGGGTACAGGCAAGATATGCTTAGGTTGCTCATGGGAATGCACATTATGCTCAGCTACTCTGTTATCACAGGCGTTAAAACGAACCAGTTACATTATCAATCAGGACGGTTTGTTATGGTTGCTTGTGGAACAGGGCCAGAACACCTGTTTCCTTAACAATATTGAAGGTTTGGGACGAATTTAATTACAATCAATAACTTGGGTTTGAACAATCTCAAGCTAAAGTACCATGCTGGATGGTAGTATGCGCCTATTGGCTCATTTAGGCTTAGTATCACACCTTCAGATTGATGATTCTCCTCCAATTGTTTATTAATGATTCCATAAGACAAACCTTCCTTGTTGGCCGACTTGTTTAATAAAGATACCGTTAGTTTAACATTTTTGTTTTCAGGGTCCCTTAGTTGAATCTATGTGCAGAACTCCTCAAAGAGGTCCAAAATTTAGGACAACGTATCTTAACAAAATTAACTACAGAATCAGATGCACAACTGCAGCATTCTGTTCCCCTCCAGATTGAGACACTCAAGCACCCTGACACCAATTTGCACCTATTTATATACTCCATCCTGGGGTCCAACCAAGTTATAATGGTTAAAAGTTATTTTGTTGTTTACTATGTGTTGTACACCCTGACCCTGGGTTCCCTGTTTTTAGCACCTTCTGAGGTGCCTTATTCCCAATCTTACTAGTGACTAGTTCCCTGGTGGTTTGGCTGTGTATCCCAGACCCCTCTCTGGGAATGAGAGAGTTACAGACACTCTATTGGCATTCCCAATATCAGATCATGATGCACTATCTTAATATAATTTTAGCGTAAACATAAAGCTCATATCTCTTTTTATATTTCTAATTATTTTATAGTACTATAAATATTAAATATAGTTTTTAAATAAAATCATGATTTCTCTATAAACTATCTCTCAAATGTGATTAACCTGGCAGGGTAATCTCTGCTTCCTCCCTAGTGCCAGTTTTGTTCAATTAAGTTCAAAACCTTTACTGGCTACAATAATTCTTGGCGTGGTATAGTTCTCCCAAGGTTTACCCATCTCAAATAAGCTTCTTATAAACTATCTCTTTGCCTGGTGAATACTTTGACTCTTTTCATAGCTACTGCGACGTAATAAGCTTACTTCAAGTAACCTTATTATTGTTAGGGTTTGTGGATCAAAACCTGCAAGCAGCTGCCCTAGTCAGAAACCCTACAGCCACTGCCAAGGATAGGGCTTTAATAGGGGGTGATGTAATGGAAAGGGCTTTCCTGATTACCACACAGCCTTAGTCTCTCATAATGGGAAGACTAAGGATAACAGGTGGGAGCTGAGGCCTAGACCCTCAAAAATTAGCCTATAAATTAATGCTATACTTAAAAAACAAATTCTATAATAATAAAAAAAACTAAAAAATGAGAATTTGAGAACAGGTTAAGCTTGATTATAGTGCAGATAATAATCCATGACCTTTAAGATACCTATTAAACGTTCTATAATGTGTAACAGATGGGCTTATAATGCATTAGTATAACTGCAATAAATTTTTCTGTTATGACGGCCTAAACTCAAAGGGGCCAATTTGAAGCATAAAAAGTTTTAGCCATAGTTCAGACTTGAGTTGTTACATTAAAATAAAGATCATTTGAGTGAGTGATTCCAAAAGCCAATGTAGAATTTCAAGATAGGGCATGAATTAGGGGAAGATTATATACCAAACGTTGGGTAGTTACGCAGAACAGAGGGAGGGAAAAATCTAAAGAATGAGTGAAATTATGGCTGCACTATTATATCTAAACTTTTAGAACTGATTAACTCATTGATGCGCGGCCAAGAGATCTGGTGCTTCACAATGAAGTGTGAGTTGTGCCAGGCTTCAGGAGGTAAGTATTTGGAGACTTGATTCTCATTTCTAAAAAAGCAAACGCCATGATTGACTTAATTTGTATTTAGACAGAAGGTGCCATGACCTTACACTGGATATCAATGCTTGATGATTAGGGCCATCTAATGCCAACATCACGTGGAGTCTGCAGGTATATACTCAATTGTTCTTTTCTTTACTTAAAAAAAACCAGATAAACGTTGTTAGAGCAACTTTGGCTTTTAAATCCCAAGAAAATACACAATCTACAGAGTTTTTTTTCTAAAAACCATATTTTTGAGGTTACAGGATACCTGGCTTGAGAGCGTCATGGGCTACCCCTCTGTTTTGAAAAACCCATTTCGTATTTGTATATGATTTTTGGGGTCCAGAACCACCTGCTTGGGCTCTTTATAGTACGCACCTTGACTTAAGGCTTCCTCATTATATGATCTTAAAGTCAACAGCTTCATGACTTTAACTATGAGCATTGTTCCGTTTGTGGGCCCTTACTTTGGCCCTAATATCAACCTGTGAAGTTGACCCATTAGAAGAACTAATCCAACACGTATTTGTGGGTTTTTTAAGGTCATTGATAGGGAGTTATTTTAACTACATCTGTCAGAAAAGATAATTCCTGGCGCTTTATATAATAAACCTCCCATATTCCCCAAAAAGATATTTTCAGATTAGGATATATGATGCAATTGAAAATGGTCCTGTTTGTCAAATTGAAATTCTTTTGGAAAGTAAAGAATATATGAATAGAGTGTAATTTTCAGTAACAATTGACCTCTTACTTAACCCATATAGTCTTAAACTTTTAAAAAGAACTTCCTTACTTATAAAGGTGCTAATATATCCCTACATAAAAAATTATGCTTAGTTTAACAGAATTGTTACTAGTTTTTTCATATTGAGTTGATGAAAAATCTTCATATTACAATGACCTGAGTATATCAGAAATTAGTCTAACCGGACGTTCTGAAATCTTCATAATAGACAACTTTACCAAATTCTATAACTCTGCACAGAGATCATTGATGCATGAGCTCTCCCAAAGACCTCATAAAATTTTAACACAGTTGGGGTTTATTATTCTTCCCTTAATAGTTCACTTCTAATATATAATGTTTCAAAAAAATGTGAACCTCTGTAAACAAACTCTTAGGATGCTTTTTAAAGATAATTTTCTCTCTTTGTCCTACTCTTTTTTTAATACAGGAAGGACTGACATTAAGAACCTTTTGTGATCAATTTTTCTTAAGCCTAGTATAAATGACCGTTGCTTTATTATCTTAGCAGTTAATCAACTATCTAGATGAGGTGTTTTATGTCTTTGCCAGCAGCCACTGAAAAATCCAAGGACAATTTATTATCCAACTAATTTTTATTGATATGTAACCTAGAAGTCATTCTTTTAAATAACAGGTCCTATCTTAAATCTCATGTTATGCCTGATTAGACTAACTTTGGCAATTATATAATATTTTGTTGCTTCCTGCCATCCAGCTTATGATATAATAGTTGAAAGAGCTAGCAGAACTTTTATTTAATCTTAGGATTCTGGTTAATACAGATTCAGATAAGTGGAACGCTTACATACTGTCAGGCTTCGCCCTAGTCTAAGTGTAGCATTAACTCTAGGGTTATAAATCAGTTTTTACTTAAATGATATCAGCTTATCTATTCTTACTGTTGACATCAGTTCATATTTAATATAAATTTAATAATTTATGTTTTACTGGTCCTAAAGCCTAAAATCACTATTGAACTATTTTAAAGCACAAAACAATTTCCCATAATAACGCCAAGTTCACATCCAAAAAATTCTGGATAAATCGCCCCATAAGTACTCCATTAGCCAATGAGATAAGGAGGAATGCCTGAACTGACTTAATATTATTTTGATATTAAGCCTGAGTTTATATTCATTGTCTATCTCCTCTACTCAACAACCTTATGCCACCTATTATAACTTACTCTCTATTTGTTCCTTTATAGCAGATAATGGAAACCACTTAATTGGTTTACCATTTTATTGATCTCAGTCCGGCCTTCAATGGTGAATCCTGATCTACCCCAACTCTGTACCTGGACTGCGCCATTACCTCCTAGAACCCAAGTCTACTTCCACCCTTACACATGGTAATCGCCTATCATTCATCATAATCCTAGTTTCCTCCTAGTAACTTAAACAGTACTATTAACTACATGATAAACGTAACCTCTTATGACTTAATTTGTTTTAAGAATTAATGTTCCATTGGTCCTCTGAACAAGCTTTGAGCTGGTCAAGCCCATTGTGTGTCTTTATTCCAGGGGAAAGCATCCAACTACTACTACTCAGCTTAGCCCATCGGCAGAAATGCCAATTTATACCAAGTGCTATGCTAAAGTATAAAAAAATCTATTATAGGAATTTCATGTCTCACTTAAAAGCGCTTATGGTCATGAAGAAGATCTCCTTACCAGTGTACTATTTTTATGGGAATATCCCTTTCAGAAAATTCCAATTTAGCTTTACTTTCCTCTATGTGCTTTTATAAGACAGATAAAAGTTCTAGTTATATACCAAATTTAGCTGTAGGGAAACAGGAAGCAAGTTAATCTTAGGCATAGATCCAGCCCATTTAAATACTAGTTAATATATATCATCATTTAATATCATTATCAACCTGAAGGAAGAGCTTTATTAAGTTAGTTACGACTTGGTTTAGACCTTATAGAGATATAAAGTTTTTTTTAAATATTTCATAGCCTCAGTTTACACTAGTTTAGCTAAACAAAATTCAAAGTTGTTTTCTAATACTCTTGTTCCCTAGTCAGAATTTAAAGGGAAGCTGTTGAGATTTTGAAAAAAGACAAGATGTGATAAATTATAATAAAGCGCTACACTGGCGGCCAAATTTGAGTCTTTGGACATCTTTCTAAGAGCTAAATAAGGAAAAATATGATAAATGCATTGGCAGATATAGGGAGATAAAAACAGCTAAACATAAGAAAGCAGATCCAAATATAATCTCACATCTATATAAAAAGGTTATCAGCAGCTTATAATACTAACTCAACCAAACGAATATTAAGACCCTTATGTAAAAAATATCTATTTCTTTATAAGATCTATTTATGCTATAACGTTTAGCTAAAAAGATAGGGAAGTTGGTGAACAACCAATAGAGTTACAACTTAAGTATTATAAGGCACTGAGGTGTAACCCCAGGCGGTTCAAAACTCACCATTAAAGAAATGCTATATGATGTAGCTTATGAAGTAGCCTTATAATTGGTTTGAAATTATATATAGGATTTTCATAACTCAAACCAAAGATATAGAAATCTAACCCCTAAAAATGTACTAAATTCATAATGAGAAAGAATAATAGAATGGTAAGTCAACCATAATTTCAAAAAAATTGTTTACAATAACTGAAATACCTACTGAAATGGTTAGAATAACCAACATAAGAGGCCACTAAGCAGATAACCAAAGATTGTCTGCAATTCAATTAGAAGTAAATTTTTACTTTGTGTAGGATGTTGTAAAAGTTGGGTTCTGAAAAACCTTTATATCTTATTAAATTTCAATAATTTAGTTAGAAGGTAGGGAGATTTATCATACGTTAACGTCAAAGGTTATCTAGGCAACTTTGACTAAATGTAGATACATGAGTTAACAAAATGTAAGCAATCATTAAAGGTTTTATATCAGCCAATCCCTAAAACTTAATTAATATGTACCGCTCAATTACCTAATAACTCTACCGTAATATTCACCAGGTTATAAGCCATTTACTAATGGTAATGCATTGATCTTTGGTAGATAAAGGTCCAAAAGGATGGCTCATTTAGATTGAATAGTCTATAAACAGTTTGCATTTATTGTCAGTAAAAGATTAAGGCCAACTTTTTATTGCAAAACTTTATGTGGTAAAATGATATACCCATCTTTAATCAAATATATTATTTGTTTTTATTATTTTAATTTTTATTTCTCAAGATAATGAATGATTAAGTTTTTTCTTTACGTTTACACCACTTTTGAGCGATTTTGAAAAAAAGTCAATTTTCTACCATTGCCTCACCACATCAACTTCCCAATTTATGTCCTTGGATCCGCCACCTGCTAGCGTTTACCACCCAGCAGGCAAACGCATGTTGACTGGCTCATCCAGTCTACAAAATACATCTGGCCACTATGTTCCTCCAAGGGACTTAGCACTCCACCTTGCACGAGTCCACCCAACCCACCCCCATCCCTTAGCCCTACCTTGACCCAATATCCACTTTTGCCTCTGAGTCAAGTATGGACGTCTCTTCCAATATGCTGACAAAGTGATAATTGGCCTGGAAACTGCCACCTTTGCACAGGCAGGATTTATAGACTTCTGCCCTTACAAGGGCTATATTGTATATGACTTCCCCACTGAAGATGACGCGGCTGCAGCAGCAGCTACGCCCTTAATATACAAAAAACCCATTACCACCATCCAAACACGTCTCCCAGATGATACCACACTTGTGGTGACCTTTACAAACCTCCCCTCACACCTTCCCCCTCAAACACTTTATAAGGAGTTGATGTCAGAACTGTCTACTTACATCAAAAACCCCATCCTCCAATTCATTGTCCCAAGTGGTGTTGAGCACCTCGCGGCACCTCAAGCAATGGCCACCATTATCCCTCACCAGCTGAACATGGCCAAGCACATCTGATCGTGTGCCTATATCCCATCCACACCTGACCATTTCTTTTGGGCTTGCATCACCAACTGTCGCACAATTTGCCCCCTCTTCCATGAGTTGGACCACACAAAAACATGTCAATACAATTTAAACCCTACAAACACGACCAACTTCACCCATGAGGCCGCACTAACAGCGTCTGAGTGGGGATTTTGGCTGCCCCCCAGATTGCGCGCTTGATGAATTAGCAGCAAAATCTAGCAACCAAAATCCAAGACAGCCAATTTACACCCATGTAAACCAATTGGGAGCAGGTTTTGACCCATGTTCAATCCAAAAATCTCTCCCGCCCAAAAAACGTACCCAATCACAGCCACCAGTCACCAAATCTTTCCAAGCCAAACAAAATCCCTGGGACTTATTAAATGAAGTGACCAATTAGGCAAAATTATCCCAAACTGGGTTATCCAATTGATTTTGAACCTTATCTGAATTCAGACCTTGATGCCCCAGCCCCAACCAATATGTCCCCAAACCCAATGCTACCCCTTTTCAAAATGACCACCAGCTTTCCAAGGCCGCGGTGGCCTCACCCAAAAATCGCCGTTTTTGTAAAGCTGTGGTAAAATCTGTCACTGAATCTTAAAAAGGGCTGCACCCCCCTTGTTCCCACCAATTTTCCTCCTATTGCAAAAGAGGAAATTAAACGCCTCTATGATGCCGCCACCACCGCTGTTAAACATGTTGCTGAACTGGCAGATTTCTCCCCATCCACACATATTACCAGAGCCAACATTGAAACTTTTCCCCAACTTCCCGATGCCCACATCCAAGATGAACACCATGCTGCTAAACTCATAGAGGCTTTGATCCAGGCCAAATTGTCATTCTCAACAACTATCTACTTACCCTTGACCCTCATCCTTCAGATGCCCTAACCCCTTGCTATCAACATTGATCCGCTTCTTTAATGCTGAACTCAATGATGGTCCACCCAATCCCTCCTCCCCCTCCACAATGGTGGTCTAAGCGGCTCACTGCTGTGCCATCTGGTAGGTTGTTTTCTCGTTTTTTTGTGTTTCCCGCTGCTTGTTAAGGGCGGTCAGTTCATGTTTTTAGTTGGTTTAGTTTTAGAGTTTCCTTTTTGGTATTGTCTGTCCCCTGGTTGGCTTGCCTTAGTAATATAAAAAGATAATGGATGAACAAATCTGAACCAAGTATGACGTTATCATCGTTGTCCTTGCAAAAGGACAAGAGTTATTTCTCATCTATTACAACCACGCCTATACATTTATATTACCAGGTCGTTATTTAGCAAACAGATGCAAGTATAAAGTCTATTTTTATGTAATGTGGTCCATTACCTTACTATTAACTAACTTATCTGTTGTGCATATTATGGGAGCCATCTTGTCGCAGACTCATTAAAAACATTTAACCCATTTTAATAAATCATTAAGCTATATCTAGAACTTTGAAATTAGTAGAATGGTAAAGTTTATCAAGTTTGAGGTAGCCTAATCATTCTGCTTATAGTTTTAGGTTAGGGAGGAGAGCCAAATTTTTTAACAATTTTTGAGCCAATAGGGTCAGTGATGGTGTAAAAACTTATATATTTATGTTAACAAAATGAATCAAAAGTTTAATTAGTTGAGAGTGTTAGATTTGTGATGCTGTTCATGATTCATGGTATCAGGGCTTTGAGATATAGATCTATCACAGATTGTAGAGTTATAACCGTTTACAATCTATAAAATTTTAACTTTTTGATGATTGTTGGGAATACTATCCAAATGGCAGATTCAGATGCTTCAGATGACAGGAATTAATCCCAAGCTGACCAAATAGCCTAAACTTCTGTCAGGGATAATCCCTGACAAAAGTTAAAAATTATCAAAGCCAGAGATTAACCACAAATGACACAGTTGAATCATGCTCTCTCAGAGCTACCTAACCTCAGGGTTCAAACCTGAGCCATGAGAAGAGCACAAGAAATTCAACTGAGATAATTGGGCTGTCACCAAATCCCTGATTCGTTTATTTTAAATCTAAGCTTTGACTGTTTATATTTTTCCTGAGACACTCCACAATTACCCTTATATAGCTGGTATTAGCTAATAAATTTACGCTTTTTCTCCTTTTCACAATTTTAAGTAAAAATTGTATCTATTTGGGATTTGCCTCACCAGACTTGATATCTGGATCAACAAGACTTCTTAACCAAGAGAAGCAACAAAGGTAAGTATCAAACACCCTCAGGCTTTTGATAAACTGTCCAACAAACAACAAAGGATCTGTGGTATCAACCCATGATCCTGACAATGATCTCAAAGGGTCCTTCTTTAAAGCTCCTAGAGCTATAATTGTATAGCTATTCTTAATAATGTTACCTAAAAATTTATTACTGTGGCAATATATGTCCTAGATAAACTTTTCCTTTCCGCTCAATCTCACTTTTTGAGCGAATTTGGTAAATTGTTTTATTTTACAACAGCAATCTGACCATGTCCATTTTCTTATTGATGTCTTGGATTCACCGCCTGCTGCTTGAGTGTGAGGCAACGGTGCTCCACCGCATAGCGTTTTCCACCCCATGGGCAAACACATTCATATGAGTTTGAATAGCCCACCAACCTCTACCAGCTGTTTTGTCCCCCAATGGGACTAAGCGCTCCACCTTGTGCATATACACCCTTCTCATCCCCATCCTCTCGTCCTCCCTCATTCAATGATCTGACTTTGCCTACAAGTTGGCTACTGGCGTTTATTCTCATATGCCAGTTAAGCAAATATCGCACTTGCCACCACTTCATTTGCATCAGCTGGCTTTATTGATTTCCACCCGTTTAGGGCTATTTAATATTGGCTTCCAGTCAAAGGAGAACGCTACAGCTGCGGCTTCTTCTCCCCTTCTTTAAAAAACACTCCTATACCTACTACCTGAACTCGCCTCCCTTTGGACACCACAATGGTGGTGTCCTTTGCATCCCTCCCTTCCCACCTCCCACCCCAAGTTTTATATGAACACTTGATGGCGGGGCTTTTGGCTATTGGCATTCAACCCAACCTCATTATCACTGTCCCCTCTGGTGCAAAGCGCCTTGCTGCCCCTTGCGCCACTGCCACCATTATCCCACATCACTCTGACATAGCCCAACAAAATTCCCCTTGCTTGTATTGCAGCAGCGCCTGAGCACTTTTTTTGGCTTTTGTGGATAATGGTTGGAAAATTTTGTCCCCTCTTTTTTGGTTTTGATCATTCCAAAAATTCTGCCTTCAAGCCACTTCCTCTGGTGCAGCTTCTGAGCCCTATTCAGTGGATTCCAAATGGGACATTTTTCTTCCCCTCCCATTCAACATTCTCATTCAATGGGCTTGAGTGAGAGATTGTCCCCACTAAATCAACAACCCACATAAACCACCCAATTTCACCCCACCAATCAGAGTCAGGCTTGGGCTACCATTCACACCCAAGCAGCCCATTTGACTACTACCCACCCAGATTCTTCAGCCACTAGTCTTGTGAATCATAATTCAGGGGACCTATTGGCTGAAGTTGACAAATCAGGTAAAGTTCTCACAAATGAGGAATCCGGTGAACCTCTTGGCCTAGTTTATTAAGAATGGGCCGAATTTTACAATTCTGATTTTGACAAAAATCCTATACCCAAATGATTGCTCCTACACCCGATGCCACCTCCTACCAAAGTGACCACCAGCTTGCCTATGCAGTGGTGGCCTTACCCCATATCCCAAACCTCCGCAAAGCAGTGCCCCAATCAGTTTCTCAATACCATCAAGGGCTGACCAATCTTGGCTTCCCCCTGATTTTTCCAAAGCAGCACAGGATGAAATCAACTAATTGGTTAAAGATGCCGAAACTGCTGTCATGTGTGTGGCAAACTAGTAGTTTTTGACTCATCTGCTAAAATTACCTAATAAAATATTACCAATTTCGCTCAACTACCCAAAACCTGCTTTTAGATGAACATCACTTAGCCGAATTTGTTGAAGTTGTTTACTAAGCTGATCTTGATGATGAGGATGAGAACTCATTTTTTACCATCATCCACCCACACCATGCTAATGCCCCAACGTTTTGGCTCTCCACTTTTTTTTGTTTCTACAACTATAATGATTCTGTCTTGAAGAATATTCCTGTAGAAGAGCTGCCCAACCCCCCTCGCCCTCTGCCATGGTGGGTTAGTGGTATTCCGCTCCCTGTCTGGTATAGGTTTTATTTTGGTTTAATTGTTCCGTTTGTTCAATCATTTGGTTCTTTGCTCATTGAGTATTGGTAATTTCTGTCCCCTGGTTGGCGTACCTCACATAAAATTATACGTGACCTTAATACTTTAATTCTACCTTGGAATAAGTGTCTAAGAAGAACAATATGGATGGTATAGTAAAATCACAAAATCTTCATCTCAAATTAGTCAATGAATATAAAGGTCATAGATAAGAGATGGGCTATATCTTGCCTAATTGACCAAACTTGTAAAGATCATTGACGCAGATGGTAATAAATCTCTAGTCTAGTCCTTAGGGGCCCCACTATGGTGAGAATCTCAAATTACGTGATCTTTGAAAATTGTCAAACATGACAGACTGAGTTTAAATTTTATTGCCAAAGTTTGTAGCTCAGTTCTGAGATTTGCACCTTAATTGATAACCCAACTTGTAAACTCAATAATTTGGATTTTTTAGTTTTTTCTCATTTTCCTAAATACTTAACTAGAGAGATCTCAGGTTCTAAGTTCCCAAATATTATTTTTGATTTTAACTTTTTATATATAAGTTTCAGAAAATGGTTTTTTTATATAATATTTTCCCAATAAAGTGATATTTTTTCATCCAAAAAGTTTTGAATGAATCTGATACCTTTAGTAACTTTACATGGTACACGTCCTGCCAAGGATTTGATGACTTAGAAAATTTCACAAAAGATATCTATAAATTTGGACAGCACTTCCTATACTTCCAAGGGCCATCTTCCACTTGCTTTTAATCCTGTAACTTATTATAAACCTAACTGGAACTGCTTGAGGTCATGCGTTCCATTAATATTATTTGCTTGGCAAACTTTGCCCCTCATTTTAGGAGTTTAATTGTTATGAATCTCAAAAGTGCAGTTTCCCTGACAATCAAAAATGGGGCTATATAAGTTTATACATTTTAGGCAGCCCATGACACTATTTCTTGATCAATTAGTGTGAGCTAGAAGCGTTGCTGTTATAAGTTTAGTTTGGTCATCCTGAATCCTGCTAACAAGTTTTGAGTGATCTCTGTTTATTGAAAGAAAGAGTTTAAACTATAAGTAAGCTGTTGACCAGGTGTAGCTTGTGTTTGAGATTAGTATACTTGTATACCATTTTATGTTTTAGTGTCAATTTTTGTTTAACAGTAATTTTGGTAACAAGTTAATTGATCTAAAAGGGCTTTTTAGTATTAGTTAGTTTTTTTATTGGTTTAGAAAGTGATAGGTATCCTATAATTCTGGTTTGCTTTTTTATATATAATTAGTCGTTCTTTTGCCCCCTTTACCTTTATAGCCGTCATAGGGCTTGATAATAGGTAAATTATCAGGTCTATTATAATCTTTGCATGATAAATATAAGCTTTAATATAATTCTTCATAGTTGTATGTTGATAGCTAGGATTAAAAAGGTTATTTGGGTTAAGCATACTGATAATTATTCTAAGAATAGCTAAACTATATCACTTACAACTCCCCTGGCCTATATGGCAATATTAAGTCTAATTTACCTTTATAAAAAGCTTAAGAATAGGATCACGCAATTTAAAATCTGTGTTGGCAGAATTTATAGTATAACCTATGCAATAACCTTTAGGCTCTATGGCCATCAAGGCTTTATTCTTGGCATCTAGTACTAAAAAAAGGCTTTATTCTTGGGATAGCATGACCTTATATGGTGTCCTTTGCTAAAGGCTATGTAACTTTTATTATGCCTTCATTAGAGTACAAAGTCTACTGGTAAAATTCTATAAGCTGTATATCTCAAGCTATATATTGCATAAATCAAACTAATTCTTTAATATAGAGTGCTACCTTTTGAAGTTGTTATGACTATCTTTAGTAGATTTTGGGTTTTTATTGAAATCCAAAGGACAGGTTCTTTTAAAGCTACATGATTATTGGTCATTCGTAGCACCAGCGAAATCTCCTAGGGATCTCTTTCTTCTTAGGGCAATTTCTTTTGACGGATTTTGGCATCATCAAAACAAACTCCAGTCATGTGAATAGGCAAGAATCTCTAGTCGGAGCTAGGCAATCCTTGGTTGAAAATGTCGTGCTAAGGAAAATCTCTGATCTTTGAGTAGAAAAAGCTGCATGGTGTGCAGTCAATCTTAGTTAAAGAATTAAACAAAAAACAATGAAAAATGTATTACATTAAACGTAACTTTATTAAGAAATATACGGTGCTTTAATAGTGCCAGGATAGAATCAAGAATATAATAAAATAAAATAAAAGAGGTGGATATCTTAGATGAGGAGAGATAGGCGCATACTATGTTTGAGGATAAAAGTAGATCTGGTAATGTAGGAGGTAAAGGCAAAGTTTAGGTTCAGGGCTTTAGTTCAGGCTTCCTCATCGAGAACTGTACTGATCTAATGGTAACACAGTTAAGTGGTTTCCACTATCTTCAATAGGGAAGCCAACAGATACAAAGGTAGAATGTTGACATAAGGTTGTTACAGTGGTAAATATAGTTAAACGTGGTATATGACATCAGGCTTAATATCAATATGATAATATGGTTTGGGCACTCTTCCCCATCTTATTATCCAGTGGACCATTGATGGGGAAAATTCATCCTGAATTTATTTAAATGTGAATTCGGTATTACTAACTGTTCGATACTATGTAAATTAAGATTAGTATTTTTGAGCTTTAATCCTGATAAGATATTGATTGTTAAATTAATAATATATAGGCCAAAATTGTTTAAATAACTGTATCATGAGCTTGATGTTGAGGCTTCACACCTACTAGAGCAAATCCCAACATTGGCCTTAATGTAGCCTACAGAAGATTCATTTGTAAAAGATTCTAGTCAAGCATGCTAGGGTATTAATTTATATGCATGGCGATAGAAATGAGTTTAAAAGGATAATTCTTTAGTAATATGTTTTAAAATATGTCTAGATAGATGAGAGCAGTATGATAGTTGTTGATTAGATGATATCATCTACCATACTATTTAGGTAAAATTTGCTGTCCATTTTAGAACCCATGATTAGGTAAAAGGTCATATATCAACAAAGGGTTAAATTTATACCAGTAATGAAACCCTTTGGTGATTTATTTGATAAATGTAGTTTGCTATGGCATCATATGATAAATTGACCTGCATATTAATTGCATAGGTGCTATTGGATGTTATACCATAAGTACAAATTGATTATATATTAAAGTTTTGTAGAGTTTAATTGTTATATGATGGGACATATATCCTTCAGATATAAGAATAAATATAAGCTGACGGGATGATCCATATAGGCGTCCAATCTATAGCATTACGATAATATATTACAGTGCTCGCTTTACCATTATTACATCTTGAAACTTGGATATGCATCACTTTTTTATACCTAATGCTTAAGATTTAGATAAGGGTTGACTCCATGTATTAAAAGGGATGGTGAAAGTTGGATGATGGAGGATTAGAGATCATATATTTGATGGAAGGTTTTTTTCATTTAGAAGTAACTAAAGTTAAAGGTGATAATTTTTATATACCTTCTGACTCAAATTGAACTCGCTAGTGAAATTGAATATAGAACTGAAGCCACCAGAATCAGCTAAAAATTATCTTTCACACCAAAACTTATTATGCTGCTACAGTTTAAGCTATGGCTGCTAGGTCATCTGGCTATAATAAAGCTTATCATGACTGGATGAACCATCAAAATATATAAAAAACTATAGGACCCACAACCTCCAAAGTTGGCATATACACCTTATTGTTTTTAGGCGCTCACTATTTAAACTGGATTCAAAAATTTACCTTCATATAAAAAATCTTTAGTCTAATTTATCTATTCTAATAGCTTTTGCATCATATTACCATCAAACTAAGCTTAATGGGGTAAAAGTTCTAATTATTGATGAATACCTCAAATTGGTAAGTTTTTTACTATAAATGGATTTTATTCAGTAGCTTGACTAGCAACTTTGTAAGAATTACTTTTTACTTAAAATTGTTTACTTTGAGTATACTCGATGTTATCTTGTAAATGAGGATATTAATAAACTACTCTATAAGAATGGAGAGTGTTAAATAGTTTAATTTGAGGTTTAGTAGGTACACCATAAAAACTTATATAATAAAATTAAAGTACCAGATATAAGCCTTTTATCTCTATTTTTTTTAATACTATAAAAGATGGTTGAATGTACCAAACAAGTTTCAGGATGGATATCTCAATTTAAACATAATACTAACCAATCTTATATGGTTTAAATTTTGTCAATGAGACTTTGATCCTGAACCTATCAAATATATATCATCTTGCTAAAATAGTATCCATCATAAGTTGTATTATAAGAATAATATTGATAAAGTATAAAAATATAAAGTTGTAAAGCATTTGATGTATAGGGCAGAATGCACCGCGCTTTAATGATAAACGGTCAGGTTATTTCATATGAGTGCTCTTCAGTATACGGTTTCTAATTTTATATTCTTCAGGTGAAGTATAACAACTGTAGTTAGTAGATATAGCGGAAGCCTGGCAAGTGGACATAATGCAATCAAATTTTAATTCTATTAATTGATTTTATATTCAACTAGACTTTTTTAATGATATTATTTATAACCTATCAAAGAATAATCTACTTTTTCTATTAAGTATATGTTAACAGTGTCAATGTTTTAAGCACCAACTTTATATGTTTGATTGATGATTCAAAGCATATTCTTTAGTTCAACTATAGTTTCTGGATGTGACTTAATATATTGGAGAAATAAATTATATATCCACATCATCATTATATATAGAACGTCATAGTGATGGTATGGGCCTGCTCAACTTTGAGCCCATGCTGCCAAATAACTTGGCACCCGGACTGCTGCAGTCACCAGCCCCATACTCCAAGCCCAACACTGATCAAGTGTGGCCCACTCCAATTTTTCCCACACCCTGGGCCTCAGTTATCCTACCCACCCCCATTCTCCGTTAAAGTATCTTGTTTTACATCCCTCTGCTGTGGGCCCACAAGGGACATTGCAGCACTCCAAAAATTCTCCTCTCCATGCAGAGTGCTGAATGTAGAATTAGTATCACTGGGCATACCGCCTAGAGGGGTCGCCCTACTCCCCAATTCATACAGGAAGTACAAGGGCAAGCCGTTCTGAACAGTTTGATCCCAAGGAGGTCCCCTATCATGGCCAGAGTGGATTATCTGGACATGTTAGACATCCTCTACTCCCTAGAAACCCAGAATGCCATCTGGAAGTACGCCAATCACCCTCTTTTGCAGCTGCATGTTTGTTCCCATGTGTGGCATTGCTTGAGACAGGTATACCATATTTCCAAGCAATCCAACGCATCACACTCCTCATGTGTTGTGTGTGGCCAATATGAGACTTTAGTACACCAGCTGAAAGTGTGCCCTCTGTAAAAGCGATCTGGCATGAGGTTCAACGTCTCTTTTGCCAGGAGCAAACATAGCCCTTTTAGACTTTCTAGGGACATCTTCCCCTTGTCTCATATTCCACTATATGACCTTCCCTCTGATCCTTAGTGTATTAATTGCAATGTGGACTATTCAAACGGTTTTCTTGGATGCCATTTCAGGATCTACTCACACCCTCCAGGAGCTGTACAGTGATTCCAGTCGCACCTTATGGACCTCTTTTCAAACATGGTTGTTTGGTTACCTACTATCCCATAAATGACAGTTGGTCTCATTCTGGTTTTCGGTTTGGTTCATCACTTCAGACGCTTTCCTTCATACGTGCTCAATAGTGATTCAAGCCTCTACTCATGATACCCCCTTCCTTTATTTGGCATTCCTGCTGGCAACAGGAGTCAGCGTTAGTTTCTCTGGGGCGCCTCTATCTTATATTAATGCTTGTTAGCCTACATATCAAAAGTGTCCATCTCATGGTTGGCCTTCCCTGAATAAAATTTAAAAAATTTCAGCATTATATATATAGCATAAAGCTTATATTGTAAATTATAGAAGTATAGAGATGGTTAGTATCAGCATCAATAGTTGCAACCTAATCATTGTATCTACTGTATGAATTTACAATTCTCACATTACTTATAAGATTATTAAACTTCAGAGTTCATTCTATGGAATAATCTATCATGTACAACAAATTATCTTTGTCCTTTAGTTTCATAGTTTATAAACATACAAAATAGCAAAACCTTAAACTGCTAACTATGCCTATCTCAATCTATTTGGAAGATCGATTCCATGCTTTATATTTCAGCTTGTATTTCACTTATGTTAAAGATGTCTGCTATAAAAATTTTTTTAGATGACTTACTTAATAAAGGTCTGACTACTCTCTTTATATAAAGGTTGAATATTCTCAGTACATTGTTAATTGAACAATTTCTTTTTAATCACCTACTTATGGTTAAAGTTTAGGCCTCCTGTTATGGTTAAATAATCTTGACATTATAAAAGGCATCAATATCAGTGCCGATATACCAGCTGACATCTCATAATTAGATGTAGACCTGGCTGTAGGAGTTATTCCCAAAGTGCTATATATAAGCTAAAGTTCACATATCATATAAGAATTACTTTTCAGTCCAACTTACTATAAGTTGTCTGTGACAAATCAAATCTTCATTATACCATAAAGAGCTTTAAATATACTATTTTAATCAATTGTAATACTAATTCAAATCAAATATGTTTAAGTAACATGTACATAAGCATACATATACTATTATAAATTATTCTCATCTGCTTAGTAGCTGCTTTATTAGATGAACTCTAAAGCTTTTGATACAAAGCTTGTTAATATCATATCTTCTAATATATAAATAAAGCTTAAAGTGATACTCAACTACATAACTAAGTTGCTATGAGACAAGAATCACTGTTAGGCTTCAATTTTTAGTTTAATGGTTCTATGCCCAATTTGTGACTGTTAATACTTGAAGTTATCTAAGACACACAACAAGTAATTTATTTATCTTATCAGTTAGCAAGTCACCACATATATTTCATCTGCTAGAGTATCCATCCTATGTTAAGTATGGTGAAATGGACTTATTGAGAAAAATTACCAAAAGATGATATAGATTTAATTTAGACTTTATTATAGAATAATGTAGGGTTTTTTATATGTGTACTTAGTTATATAAACCCTGAAAGGAAAAGGATCAATAAGAATAAAAAGAGGGGGAAATTTGGAAGACAGGCTCTTAGTTAAACAATTCATGCCAGATGGTATAATTCCTTTGTAGCACATTTTTAATGGGGCAAAAATGTGAGTTTTTTGTAATAAGTCAGATGAGACTTGGAATCACTTAGGTTAATAGTTGTGCAGGTTCTTAATTATTAACCTTTTGTGGAATTGTCTTAATTTATTGCCTTGGGTGCCATTATGAGTAATGGTCACCTGACATTTCAACGATCTTTCATTTAGTTAGAAAGGATTTTATCTTGGGGTATCTTAAGCTTGATTTGGTCCAAAGGAGTTTTCTTAGTATAAGTTTGAGCCTTACTGACTATCAGTTTTTCTGTGTAATTAATTGAGGTAGTTTTTTACCCCATTCTCAGGTATAGGCGTTGATTCTGTAGTTGGAATCAAAAGGTCTACATTATTCCCATCATGTCTGAAAAACTAATATCTGACATCACATCCCTCATGTATATTGGCAGGGGATACCAACATAAGAATATCTATGTATGAGGTTGATAGTAACTTCAGTTTTTAAAGACTTAAATATGTATTTTTCCCTGTGTTTGTAATTTATATCATAAGGCCCATCACAGTTGTAAATCATTTTCCTCATTGGGGTGCTATATGTTTGTGATAGTACAAAAATAAGTTATAAAATCCTTAAGGCGGGTAAAGATTGGTGAGATGCATTTGCTGCTTTGCCTTCTCTTGTGAACTTCTTGGCTAGATTTTCCATTGCCTCTGATTGAAGTTAAAAATTGAGCTAATCTTAGTGCTTTCTTAGGCTCTTTTGTATTATTACTGGTAATTTCTTGAAAAGATCCAGGAATCCAGGTTCTCTTCCATATAAGGCCTTGAGTAAGACATTTTGATAACTAAATTGAATCTTATTTGTAAGCCATCAACACACTTGGTGAGATATTGGTCCAATTGTAATGGATTGGTAGTGGCCGTCCTGATTATTATTGAAACCAACGTTCCATTTGCTCTTTCTATATTTCCTTTGTTTTTGGATTGTAAGGCGCTTAAAATAATTTTTGAGGTCTCATTATTGTAGCTAAGATTCTCCAACTCTTAAAGCTCTTCCTGTTGTCGCATAGCAGTACCTGTGAGTCATGCCTAGTAAAAATATTTTTGGTGAAATTTTATTAGTAGACCTAGAATATATCATGGGAATGGCAATTGCTTTGACTCTGTCAAGAGAGTGTCTGTAACTCTCTCGTTCCCAGCGAGGTGGTGTGGGATGCAAACCCACACTGCTAGGGAACTAGATGTTAGGAGAATGGGAAACAAGGCACCTCAAATGGTGCCTGTACAAAAGGGACCCCAGGCAAGGGTGCAGAGCGCGGTATACAATACCAGGTAAGTTAGAAACAACACAGATTGAGTGGACACCAGAGGGGAGTCCATAATCAAGTGTAAATTGTTGCCAAGAAGTTTGGGCGCCTCGATCTGGAGGGGATTGGAGCAGCCCAAGGGAGCACTCAAAACTTTTGTAAATTGGGAAATTATGTAGCGACCAACATAGTCAAAGACCTCCTCAAAGAGGTCTTCACCCAAGTTCACCCAAGGAACCATAAGCAAACATAAAAAATGGGTAAATTTATTTGTGAAAAGTCAACCAACAAGGAATGTTGGTCGCAAAAAACATATTTAAACTGAGTCAGGATAATTATGGGTCTGCGGAAGTGTGCCAAAGCCTTGATGCTCCAATAGACAAACGCTGCTGTCCAAAATGGTAAAATACACCAAAAGTGCCTTCACTCGAGTGATCAATTGAAGCTGTACTATACCTGAGCGCATGATTTTGTAACTCAAATGGGATTTAAACCCACATTCTCCAATTAATTAAATTGAACCATCTTCGTTAGTTATGTTGATCATTCGTTTTAGTGCCTGGGCTGAGACATTAGCTGGGCGTTTTGTACCCCATTAGTACCAACCTGGGCATATTTTGCTTATACCCAGCGTTAGTCTAATGTGTGTTTAAGGTCCAGAAGAGCCTGAAGTTTCACCTTCTGGGCCTCTTGTTACCCAGCCTTATCCTTGGCGTTGGTTCCCACTATTAAGTCATCCAACCATGACAGACTCACTTTGTGAAATGATTAATCCCTACCAGGATGTATTAATTTCCTCCTGTGGGTTCAGGTAGTGATCTCATGACTTCTAAACTGAGGGTATGATGGCTGCTATGGGGTCATGGTCTGATACTTGTACTTGGCCTTATGAGGCGTCTGCTTTTAAAAAGTTATACAAGCATCTAAGGCTTCCACTACAGAGTCCAGTATTTCTTCCTAATAGTAGCATCCTTGACCCATTCGTAAGTTTTCTTGCTCCTACATAACCTAAGGTATTGTGAGCTTCCATTATCTATGGTACTCATTCTGAATTTCACAAGTAAAGTAGCCAATCATCTGAATTTTTATATAATAGTCCATCAAGAAATTTTTATATTTTAAGCGTAAAATTTCAGCATCTTTTGAACTGATTCAGCTTTGTCCTACCAGGAGTCTGGCTTCATGAGTAGGTCATGTAACCATTCAGCTTTACTAATATATATGTAGTAGGGGCGATTAAGTCAGTCCAACTACGTTCATGTGCTTCATTCTAGCTCAGTGGACGATATTCATGTCATAGTGCTGAAGTTTGAGAGCCCAGAGTGCTAGTCTTCATGTTGGATCTTCAATGTTTTTTCATAACTTAAGGAAGCGTGGTCTGTAGCAACTTTAAAGTTCATACCATACAAGAAGGGCCATAAATTTTCACTGCCAGAAGAACAGCTAAGCTTTATTTTCTCTGTGACACTATAATCTCTCTCAGCTTTGAAAAGCGTTTTGCTGTGTTAGGACGATGGGTAGTCAATGTCTTCATCATTCAATTGAGAGGATGGCGCCTATGGCTAATTTTGAGACAGTAGTAAACAAGAAAAGTGGATTCCCATATTCCAGATGTAATAGGATTGTTCTTCTCTTTAACAAATCCTTCATGATCTAATTGCATATCATTTGCTCTACTCCCTACATAAAAGTGGTATTTTTGGCAAGCAAACTGACAAGAGGTTTGGAAAAGTATATGAAATTATGGATTAATTGATGACAATATTCCATCCTTCCTAAGAAATCTGTATATCTCAAAGGCTCTGTGGCTCAAGCCTCTTAGAGTTTTTTTAACCTATCATACAAGGGTTAATTCCCTTCCTGAAATATATCATGTCCTAAAAATTCCAGTCCCTGCTGAAAGAAGGTACATTTTGCAGGCTTTAATTTGATATGGTTCTCTCTCAGCCGTTGAAAAACTGACTTGAGGTGGTCTAGATTATTTTTAGAGATTTTAAAAAATTATTTTTATGTCATCTAAGTACATGATAACACAGCTTAGTTTAAGATCTCGCATGGTGTGATCCATCATACATTGGGTTGAGGCAGGAGCATTTTATAATCCCCAAGGGAGCCAGGTAATTTATAATAATCCTTCTATGCATATCAACGTGCATTTTTCTTGGTCTTCTGGTGATAGAGCCATGTTTGAATAGCTTCTGAAAAGGTCCATGATATAGAAGAAATTTGAGCCATAGTTACAAGACAAGGCATTGCCAATTTATGCAATCAGATAGATGTCCTACTTAGTGAGGCTTTTTAGCTTCCTGTAGACCATTACTATTTTGTGACCACCATTCTTCTTTACAAGTAACATTGGAGATGACCATGGACTCTGGGAGGGCACAAGTAATCATCATCCAATAATTGCTTGAGATCAGTAATTATGTATTTCTCCTCTACCTTTGACTTTATATGGCTTCAATCTGGTTGGGGTTCGAATCTCCTATGTCAATACTATGTTTCCAGTCTTTCATGTGACTATAGTAGACATCTGATTTAAAAAAAACAATTTTTAGTCTTAAAGTAATTGATGCACTTAATTAATTTCCCCCTCATTTAACTTATCTGATATTTGGAATTGAGGGATAGTACAGATTGTATTATCAGTGTGCAGGCAAAAACCAAGGTAAGTTCCAATTAAAATACTTTGTTAATTTCACATTGAAAATTAATTGACCTTTTTCAATTCCTTGAATTTTCTTGACTAAGAGCTTAGTTAGTTAGGTTATCAAGGAGTAACTTGATAATCTGCTAATAAGCTGGATCAAGGACTACTGGTAAAACTCTTGGTTTAAACCTACTTAAATCATCGATACTAGTAATATGTAGTAAGCAGTTTGGGGTTATGTTGGTGAAAACCATTCTTTGTTCTCCTGGTTTGATTTTTCATCATCAGTGGTATAACTAGTATTCCTTCTGCTACGTCTACTAAGTAGGATATCTTTTTTGTATGTCTTCTAGAAATAGAATATCTAAAAGGTAAAGCAGAAACAGGGTACTCGCCCAGACAAGAGTAATCCTTCTTACTGGAGTCTTTATTATTCAGTACAAGGGAAAATTAATAGTTGATAAGTGATTAGTATACTTCTTTCAGACTGATAACTTCTTTGTATTTAATCATAAACTGTGTCCTGATAAGTTATATTCTGGGTAATATGCAGTACAACCTCAGGAGCTAATAAAACTAACTTGTGAACTCAGATTGGTAGAGATGAGTATGCACCTATAGACTTGGTGTTGTTCAAACTAGTAGTGATATACTCTTAATTATATTTGAGGTCAGGTCGAGTAAGATCTTCTTAAGTCGGGATGAGATGACATTGATAGGTGGTCCCATATCTAAGATAGCCATAACTTGGTCCTTCTGATCTACCACAATCACCTTGGTAATGCTTCCTCCAACTTTAGCGGTGGTCTAACTCCTCATTAAGGTGTAACGTTGCATTGAGATTTTTTGGAGTCTCTGGATACTTCTTCTTGATCTCCAGTAGACTGTATATGATTGAGATGGATAAGATCAACATAGCAAGGTATTGATCAGCGTCTATGGCCGTATTTATTCTTATAGGGTACCTGATGGCCTGACTGAGGTAAACGCCTTCAGAAATTTAGGCATTGTCAATATTTTTCAGCATTAAATCAGTCTGGAATGGTGAAATCATCAGGTGAAGATAACATATAATACCCTGTGTCCTCATTACCCCCTTCACAGACATCACCAGATTCATTCTCAATGCACATGAGATTAGCGATTAGCAATGTTTCATTTTCATGTACTTTGGGTTGGCCAGCTTTAAGGATATCTTATCCTAAGCTGACCTTCCTTTTCCCTGCTAAGCAAGAGCAGGGTTCTTCTTAAAACAAATATCCTCAGTACGGTTTTTCTTCCTTGCAGTAGTCGCATTTTGGCTTCTCCTCAACATTAGGCTTTTCTTACTCCATGGTACACACTTGGGTTTCATGGAGGCCTTTTGAGAGGTCTCTGGCTTATGTATATCAACCACATAATGTAAGGCTTCTTTATTGTCTAAGACGGAATTGAAGCTTCATTTGACAGATGTGATGTGCATGGCTAGGTCAGGGTTACTATGTAAACCAGAAACAACAGATGCGACGGTATCGTCCAATGTAAGCATCTTTAAGTTCAACAGCATTTTGGGCCTTGATATAATAGCGATCCATAAATTTGGTCAGGGTAACATTTCAGTGTAGCGCGATTCTCATTAAAACTTGTTTCTTCATACTCAGGCTTTGCCTGGGCCTGAATTCTTTAATAAGAGCTTCCTTAACTTCTCTTTATGTAGGTAGGTCATCCATATGAGGCACCATAATCTATTGAGCCATACAGCTTAAACAAAATAAAAGTATACCTAACCTTTTGATGATCAGTCACACCTTCCATCGTGGCTTAATAGATGTAGAGGAAAGATGTGATACTCCATTCGCCGTGTGTAAACGTGTCCTTAAACTTTGGCTTAAAAGTAGTGGTCTCCAATACTATAGCGACGTGTACTCCAGGAGCCTCAGACTTGGTAAGGTTGGTATATGTGTCACTTTGTTCAACTTAGTGAGCGAGTTGACATAATTGGCCTGTAGAGGATTAATATTTTTCTCCATTTTCTCTAGGGTAAGCCTTGGCGTAACATCCAGCAGATTATTTCTCAATTTAAGACTGACTTTTTCATTTCCAAGTTCTTAATGAGGATGCCCAGATCTTAAATTTGTTAGAAAGCATATGAGTGGTAAATTTACAAAAACCTTGTTCTGATCCTATAAATACTTCAGTGCCAATTCAAGTCATCCTTCATCTCCTTGCGTTCAGTTCTTTGAGGAGTCTTGTTGGTCTTGGCTTTCAGAACTTCTGTAAGAGTGTTCCAGCGTTTTTCAGCTTCATTAAGGTGATGGTAGACTTAATAATGTTTCCTTAACTGGGTGATTTGTCTCTCATGTTACACTCCAATTTTTTAGATTACTCAGTAATGTAGAAAGTAGAAACCTGATTTGCACAGAATTCAGATCCTGTTCAACATGGCCCACCCATGAATTAAGATTATATAATACTGATGAAGCTTCAGGGGATCAATGGGCCTCCAGCTCAACAATCTGTCTTAGGGCTTGCTCTGCTAGGCTTTTAGGAGGGTTATCTCATCTTCCTCCTGATGGTGGCGATTAGATGTTTGAGCCGCCATTTTGCCATGGCTCTGGTATCTTGTCTTCAGAGCTCTTTGGTGAAGGCGTCAAGTAATTTTTGGTGATTTTTCACCTCTAAGGTGTCCTTTTGGAGAAGCTCCATAGCTTTCTCATATACTCAATAACATCTGAATCAATTGTCACCATTTGACTATGGAGCTGAATGATGTAGTAATGATTTACTTTAATCAAACGGCATATGTCTCCTATACTTTGTTATGCCAAATTAAATACCTGTGTTATAGTCCATTTGTAAGGACACTGGGTTATTTATATGATGTGGAGGCTTTATTATAGACTCCTAGTAGTTGTACAATATGATAGAGGGCAGGTGTACAAATGGTAGGCTATAGTGAGATAGATTCACACTTGGTCCATAGCTCTCTAGGAGAGCACTGGATTTATATAGGTTCATGAGAGTCCTATCCACAGGGGATGCCCTTTCACGGCTGGCTTTTTCTTGGGTTGATAACTCCAAAAGTCAGTCTTAAAATTCTCCATTAGAAATCCATGTTAGATGATGAGATTTGGGAATCTCCATAAGATTTTTTTGAAAATCTTAAAATGTGATGATGGGCAGACTTCCCATTCAGTCATCTTCTTCACTGTTTCTGTTGTGCACCCAGTGGGTGAAACTATCATCGGGTTACCTTCTATGGTGAAATTAATTAGGTTAGGTATTTTTGAGCGTTGGCTGAGCCCCTTTAGTGAGAACCAGCATATTAGGCTTCTTTTTTGCTCAATAGTGCTATGCCAAGACCCAACATTCAATACTTGAAGCCATATAAGATGCATGACAAGCAATTCATCTATTATAAAGGGTGTCATGTCACCACTTATGTCCTATCAGCTATAGTATCCATCCTACAGTAAGTACATTAAAATGGGCTTATTGAATTCTAAAACCAAAATGAGAACTAGAATTATTATATATTTACTATAGAATAAAGCACAAGTTTTTATATTTCAATATCTTATAAAATCTTCAAAAGGAATAAGATTTATCAAATAATAGAGAAGAAATTTTGAAGAAAAGGCTCTAGGCCAGGCAATGCATTCTGGATGGCATAATGCCTTTGTAGCATTTTTAGATTTTGCATAATAATGAGTAGAATGTACTAAGTCAGATGAGACTTGGTATCACTCAGATTGATTGTTAGGAAGATTCTTGATTCTTACCCTTTGCAGGTTCATCTTAATAATGACTCAGGTGCCACCTTGAGTAATAGTCACCTGATATTCCAATGATTATCCGTTTAATTAGGCAGGTGTTGTAATTAGCGCTTAGGAGTTGATGTATAACTTCACAGGTTAGAACTTTTCTATATAGTAAGCAAAGGGGACTTTATGAAGAAAGGAGACCTACAATAAAATAGTAAAGTACTTATCATCAAAGGTTTTCTATAAACTTTAAAAAAGTAAGTTAGGTGAAAGAAAGTAAAAGGGTGGTTAGCCTGGCAGGGTAGTTCCTGCTTCCACTCTTTTGCGGGTTTTGTTCAACACAAGTTTAAAACCTGTGCTGGCTAAATGAAATTGCGGTGCAGTATATTTGCCCAAGGTCGACCCACCTTGATTACTAAAAGTAGAGGAGTGGTAGCATATTGGGGTGATTTCTGCTCCATTCTGGGTCGGGTTTTGATTAAAAGAGGTTTGAAACCAGCACATGATAAAAAAACTTGGCGTGGTATATTTGTCCCAAGGTCAACCTGCCTCATTTTACTTTATAAATGAAAGAAATTATCCCCTTTATTTTCTATTTCCATCATAATTGTAACAGATCAGGTGGTACCTAATCCATATCTTGCTACGGATCAGCTAGTACTAGATCCAAATATGAGATCTATAAGAAGAAACCTATATAAAGGGGAATTGGAGCAAGGGAAATCAGGCAGTCTTATGGATACATCTGAGTCAATATGACATCAGACTTATGAGCGGTTTGGATGATTATTCCATGGGGAATGGAATCTTCGCCCAAGATGTGCTGGATTGTTCAGGAGAGCTTGGCATAAAGGAAAGCTTATTTTATATTTGAAGAAGCACTATATATTTGAGGATAGGTTGGCTTAAATAGCCAGTTGAGTCTTCTATGATAAATCCTAAAAATCAATTAAATATTTGGTTACGTGGTTGAAAAGAGTATTTACTTTAAAAAATAGAATAAATGGATTGGAAGACATGGGCTCCAATATTGGGCATGGTGTGGCGTTGGCGTGCAGCTTAGTATCCTCCTACAGCGTGTAGACATGGATCCAAGGGCACGTGGCAATGGAGAAACTTGGCGAATGGGTTTGAGGATTGGCTCTGGCGGGCTAGTCTCTAGTGGAGTCAGTTATGTGGCTCTTACTTCCCAATTTCCTTATGGAATAAGGCGCAAACCCGTTCATTACAATAATAAACTATACAAGAGTATCAAGCATGGCATAGTTGCTCTGGAAAATTTTAATAATCATTAACTTGAGATTTTTGGGATATACCTTTAACAATTGTTTTTACACTGGTGGTTTAAGGAGAAATAATATAATATGATAATAAAAAAGGTATTCAATTAATGATTCCTTAAAGCCTCATAATTGATAATAATAAATTTGGGGATACTCCAGTGAGGTGGTAATGATTCAATTCCAGTAACTATTTAGCTACAAATAAAAATGTAGGCACATGGGCAAGGTAATCCGCCATAATTTAATTCAATGGATTAATAGCAGCTCCAAAGCAATCCCTTATAACTAAATTCAACAGATTGTCTCAGTGTCATGAAAGGCAAGATAAATTTAGACTGGCCTGCCAGTCTGGATGCTGAAGCACCTAAATGGCAAGCCCAAATGCCAGAGGCACTGCTGCTTGAATGACATTTATTTTATCTTTAAGGGATTTTTCCAGCAGGTGCCAATAGGTCATATGTGAAAATGAACCTGGCTGTCAGGCAAACAGAAAGTTAAAATTAGACCAGCCTGTCAGCCTAGGTGCTGGAGCACCCAAACAGCAAACCAGAATGCCAAAGAAACTGCTGCTGGTATGACGGTTATGGAACTGGAGGAGAGTTCCGCCAATAATTGCCTATGTGTCATAATCTTGTAAATACACATAATTAAATACCAGATAAATATGGCAATAAACCCCAAGGGGTGTTGGAATGCCAGCAGAAAGGGAAGTTTGTTTTTCAGTATACAAACTAGTATTGGGGAAAGGTTTTTTATTAAAAAATTTAAAGGAAGAAAATCAACCAACAATTTTCTCAGTGCGATGCAACTGATTAAATAGTGATCAATTGATTTGGGAACAAGCCAGGATCAGGTCCCTCAAGTTTGACCTAACTGGCGAATTTTTTGAAAAGGGGAAAGTTAAGCTCAATGGGAACTGACATCAAAGAATCTGGTGGCAGGCCAAGTCACTGTCAGTTTGACCTCAAACGGCTGAACTGAGACTCAACTGCATTTCCAGTGGTTGGTATAATGGTATCTGGCCTGACAAGCAATGTGAATTCCCCAGGGACACCCCATGTAGGGATGGTCCTAATTGGTTGTAAATGGGTTTGGGATGTCCAACCCGCCTGTGCTCGGTCACTGGGCTGTTTGTTTGGTCAAAAGAGTTGCATCAGCTGCAACTTCTGATTTTCCAGATATAATCTTAGAACTATTGTCGATGGTGTCTGATGATGCTACCAGCACATCAGGGATCATCCCTGACAATTTTGAGAGGGGGATAATTTTTACCATCTCACTTCTGGTTGAATCAAAACTGTCAGCAATTCCACCTGATAATTCACTTTTAGTCCCTTTTTGATTATGAGGTTTCTAATCATTCAGGCTTGATTTTCATCAGTTTCAGACCAATTGACTTCAATTTGGTGATCTCAGCACATATTTCCCTGATCTGGCAGACAATCTTGGCCAAGGTGAACTTGGGCACTGTGGGAGGAATCTGAAGAGGGAGAGCTGTTACCCAGCGCTCATCAACCACGTGAGCGAGGTTACCCTGGGTAATGAGGGGTACAGCTACCTCTTTGGACCCTTTTTACTCAGAAATGGGAAGACTGCCCAATCCATGCACAGGGGACATTCATCGAGATTTTCACTAGCAATAAACCAGGAAATCATGGCTCCAGGGCTCGTGGGTTTTCATGTTGGATAAATTGGATAGGCATGGGTGGATTGACTTTTGTCAATGTAAAAATAAGGAATTTTGAGATACGTGATTTATTGGATTTATAAAAAAATCAATTGTCAATTTTCTCAGTGTGTTGACTGCTTAAATAGACAATTGATTTAGGGAATAGCTTAGAAAGACTCAGGATTAGGGCCCTTAAGATTCAACCTAACCTGGTGAATTTTGAACTAAAAATGGTTAAAATGAATCTACTTTAAACTGACTTCAAAATTTTGGTGGTGGGCCAAATTACTGTTGATTTGACCTATGACGCCCAAATTGTGGCTTTACTTCAGTTCTGATGGTTAGTGCAATGGCATCTAACCCAATGGGTAACAGGAACCTCCCAAGGCCACCTCACATAGGGGCGGTCCCAAGAGGTTGGGAACAGGTTTGGGATACCAAACCCACCCACACCTGGTCTCTTTGGCTTCCATTTGTCCAAGTAAGATGCAATGAACAATGGCCCTTATTTTTAAAATGAGGGTTCTGGACTGGCGGCAACATTCAATTATGGAGGTATATGCCCGTTGGGCTTTGTCCTTAATGTTTTTGAGGGGATCTTTTTAGAATTAGTCGCAACATTTTTAATGGCCTGATGACATTAGTAAGTTTAACCAATAATATGTCACTAGACACTTTTTTAAGAGGTATGCGCCTGTCAGGCTTTGTCCCTGAGGATTTCAAAGCAGGTTTTGAACCAATGACAACATTTCCCAGTGGCCTGATGCCATTGGCGAGTTTTGCTAAGAATTTGACACTTGATTCCTCACCTACTGAATTATGAGCCCATCAGACTAAGTTGCCAAGGGTTTAAAGCTTCCAGGCCTTGATTTCAAGGTATTGGTGCCATTGACTTCATATGATCTTTTAGCGCATGGGTTGGTAATTCCAACTATCTCAGCGCAAATTTCCTCAATTTACCATACTAATTTGGTAAGGGCAATTGTGGGGGCAGTTGGTGAAAATTTTAAAAGAAAAAGCTGTTACCAACCACTTGTCTACCACATGGGTGAGGTCGCCCTGGGAAAGAAGGTAAACAGCCGCCCTTCTCAGACCCTTTTTTGTGTGAAATGAAGACGCCACTTGGTCCAGGCAGAGGGATGCTCCCCCAGACTTACACTCAGCATTAAGGCAATTCACTGTAACTGAATTCAAAAAATTAATCTCAGCGTCAAGGTAATCTACTGTAACTAAGTTCAACGTATAATCTTAGTGTCAAGGCCAAGGAATTATAACCTTAATCTAAGATACAAACTAATATAACCTAAAAAATTGGAATGGTTGGTCATACCAAATCATAACAGCAGGATTTCATCTTGGGGTATTTTAGGCTCAATTTGGTCTGACAGAATCTTCCTAGTATCTGTTTAAGCCTTACCAACTGTCACAAATCTATATGACTGGATGACAAGCCACAATTATGACCAACGGATCATTGGAGGAATTCTGCTAAAGATTCAATGGGCAGAATCCGCTGAGGATGTTTCAGAGTTATAATATCAATCACCTTAGGATGAGGCGATAATGGGTTATAACAGGATGTATTGAATCACCTTCCAAATAGGGAAATAAGGTGATGTTGACATTCAACAAGACAATGTGGATTGCCTCGAATCATGGCAATAAAGAATGAAGAACAACAAGCCAAAATCAATGAGAACATGGCGAAACAAATAAACTAAGCGAAAGAGTCAGTACTAACTGAGGTTGCTGGGATATCAGCAAAATAAGTGAATTTGGAGAAGGAGGTTTTTAGGAGAGAAAGATAAAGAAGAAGCAAACTAGAAGAAGATCCACTAAATTTTATTATATTAAAATAAAGAAGTGTTTGGGGGAAATTGCTTCCATTTTAAAATATATTAATTGCTTACAAGTGTATCAAGAAACTGGCAATCATCATATCATCCATTCTAATTGTTCAAGGGTTGTAACCCTGTGCGAAAAACCCTTCAGCAGATATATATGGAATCACCAAAATTTGACACCAACTATCAATTTTCTGTGTAATTATTTGAGTTTTTTAACCCCCTTCTCAAGTATAAGCATTAATTCTGTAGTTTGAATCAAATGGTCAATATTCTTACCAACATTTTTCTATCCTGATATCTGACAATCAATAAAAGCTGGTAGAAACTATGGAGAGCCTTTATTTAACTTCCAATTATCTCTGATATCTTTTAAATTTGAAGTTTCTAACCAAGAAACTTATGGTACAGTCATGTATAGATAATAAACAGTCAAACAGTAGTATCTTTTTATCAAATTTGATTACCATGATGCATCTTATAGATTAGGCATCCTTTAATAAAGACTTAAAAAGGATGGAACAAAATCCAGGTTATATAATGTTACCAGAATTAAAGCTGATCAAACTATGGCTTTTTCTTAGGAACATAGTTTTTAAACTAGAACAATAGTTAGAAACTATTTTGTAAAGTAAAATTAATATACAAATGAACTGTAACCTGTTAGCATATATCAGCAGCTATAAACTTATGATAGTCAATAACTCTAAATGATATGGTGATAGGAATTTTTTCTCTTGTAACAATTACTTTAGTTACTATGATTCAATTCAAACAGCAAATTTGGATTTTCACACACAGGAGAGATGGGCGACTTTATCAATAAAAATAATACAACATGGGCGAGCGTCACGGCGAGCAGTGCACTTAATGGTGCAACTAAGGGCAAGAAACGCCCTGGAGGGGACCAGGAACCCAATTCGCAAAGAAATCGCAAACTCAGACACCATCTGGGTTTATGGTATTCACTGTAAAGCATGTGCAATATATGTACATTAAGTTCAACCAACCCTTGTCAAAGGTGGAGCACGGGATCAGACTCTTCCTTGGGGATGAGTCACTGACCCTGTGGGAGAAAACATGTGAGGCACAGCCCTCACTTTTCCCTCATGCGGTGTATGTAGCCACCAACAACATGGGCTGCAGCTGGATCGATATTGGTTTCAAAATAGCTGATGAAGATGATGCCGTAGCAAAAGTCTGCGTGGAAATAGCCCTCCCCAAGGGCAAAAAAATTGTGTGCACTGCGTGCACCAGATGGAACAAAGCAAAAACTTTGTTCATCTCTTTCAACTCGCTCCCCAAAAACCTTCCTCATAAGGTAATCAAGGAGGAGCTCCACAAAGGTCTCATGGCCTACGGAGATAATTCAGCAACTCAAATTACAGCAATTTCGCCTGATGCCCAACATGTGCACGGGCAAAGCTATTGCCATAATCAACCCCTTCCCAGAAGTGGAAGAGGACTTATCCAGAATTCCCCACACAGCAGAATTTCACTTCACAGATGGGGGCCAGTCAGCCACGTTCTGAGTTACACCGGAACGCGCACCACTCATTTGCAAAAACTGTGGCTCACTGGGACACAAGGAAAACTCATGCCCTGTGAAAGAGGGCTTAATGGAAAATGATTATTGTGAGGAAGCAATGTTTGAAGATAATGAAAACTTCGCCAAAATGACTGACAGTCACCACCCATTCCGCTGAAGATGGACTATACTCCATCGTGGACCCAGTTACAAGCAAACAATGTAAAGCGGCACAAAAAGCCTGCAAGCAAGCAGCGGCTGAAGCGGCAGCACATGTGGAGTCTACCATTAACCCCGGACAAATTCAGGAGGATATTTCAGATATTCACTGCACCAAATAATCAGAACAATATGCCCAGGTCAAAAATTTTCACAGTAACCTGACTGAGTCACAAAGCGACATCAGTCATGCACATACTGAGGAACAATGCAACTGCAATTTGGGTGAAAATGCGGTGCACAATTCACCAAAGTAGAACCTCAAAAATATAGAATCCAAACAACAATCCGAATCAAATCAACATGAGACCTGTGCATGAAAGGTTGACACAAATGCAAAAAACTGCAATTCCCGTGAATCATTGGGTCAGATCAAGGGAGCCAACAATGGCATTGAAAGAGTTAAAGTACAGACGCAGAGCATGGCCAAAATGAGCTGAGGTGGGATAGGGCCAGAGGGCCCTCCCAACCACTACTGAGGCGCCGCGGGCACCTCAGTGTTAATAGGGATACTAAACATCGCAGGAGCCAGGGCCCATACGTCCCAAGCCAAAAAGCTGGAATTCCTGTGAAAACCTCTTGTAGACATCTTGGCCATCCAAGAAACCCACTGTTTATAAGGGGAATAAGGATCCTGGTCAACCAGGGTCGCACCATCACAATCAGTATGGACGTCTCACTGCAGGGAGATCGTCCAAAACAACAAAAAATTTAAAATTACAAATTTGTTATCACACTTACATGGTCGAGTCCTGGTAGCAACAATCACATGCCAAGAGAAAATAATTTCGATAGCATATGTCTATGCACTGTGCACTGAAACTGAGAGAAAACAACTTTTTAACATTCCTACTCTTAACCTCCCACCAGATACCATTATGTTAGGCGATTTCAACTGCTGGGATACCCCAATATGGATCAATGGCCTAATCCTAGGGGATACCCACCTGGACACAATGAATTCCGCACAATGAAGGCATCTATTGGCTTAAAGGATGCTCTCCCCCAGTTCACCACTCCTTCCTCACATGACACGGCCCAACATATGTGATGGAGTGCTCATGTTGATGAGTCATATTGACCACATTTCTCATCCCGCAATCCCACCGCCCAAGAATCTCCAAATTTACAACAAAAAAGATCAATTTTTCTGATCATCAATTGGTTACGGTGCAGTTAGCACGAACCCAATTCCACACACAGGAGTCACCTTGGATAAAGCTTCACTTGGAAAATATAAAATTGCCCAAAGTATCTGACTGGGTCAAAAACGAGGCTACAAACCCAGAATTCATAGCCCCATTCGCTTCAGATCCCATCAGAACATGGGAAAATTTCAAAAAGAATTTAATCAATAAAACCTGACATATTGCATCATGTAAGTACACCTTGGACACAGCCACAATCAAGCGTACCTTGGTGGAACTAGACCACCTGGAGATAAATACTCCGAGATCTGGCTATAGCCCCAACTGGGGACGCAAATGGGCAGAAATATCTGCCCAACTTAACAATTTCATCTTTGAACACCAACACAGAATCAAAGTATCGAACAAAGGTAAGTTCATAAAGGAAGGCGAAACCAGTTTGACATAATTTTCCACCAATTCCATTCCCGCAGAAACCAGCCTGCATGCACACAGGTCCACAAGACCAACGGCACTGTGGCAACTGACTCTGAGGAGGTCAAGGCAGAAGTACACCATTATTACACTGAATTATATCACAAAACGCCAACAGATTCACAAAAAAATTAAAGAATTTATACAAACTGCCAAGATACAAAGTACACCACCAAATTACAACATACTATCCCTTATTACATGGGAGGAGCTTTGGGAAACAATTTGCGGTGCACCACATAGGAAATGCCCAGGGCCTGATGGGATACCTTACGAATTTTACAAAAAATATTTTCAACAAATCGCCCCCCTCCTATTGGCGTCAATGAACCAGAGTTTTTTGGAAAAATGCCTATTACCAGGAGGCCATGAATCCTACGTTATAACCTTGTATAAAAAGGGTGACAAGTTGGACCCATCCAACTGGCGCCCAATTGCACTCTCCAACACTGACACAAACTTTCTAACAAAAATTTTATCAGCTAGATTAGGCGCAATTGCATCTGACATCCTATCACCCTTTAGTTTGGGTTTATACCAGGGCGTTCAATCTGGAACAACATTCACCCTGTTGATAACATTTGCCAATCCAAAGCAACTGGTGCCCTGGTCTTCTTGGATCAGGAAAAGGCGTATGACCGTGTTAGCTGGCCATATTTAAAAATAATGTCTACATGCCTTCAAACTCCCACCAAGATTCTTAAAATGGGCGATCCTCCTAACAGAATCTACAACCGTGGCTGTATGCGGCCCTGGATTCCTAACAAACAAGTATAAACCACACAGACCATCTAGTACTAAAAAAAAAAAGTATAAACCACACAGAGGGCTCAAACAAGGGGATCCCCTCAGCCCACTGCTATACAATTTCAGCTTTGACCCACTCCTCCGAGTAACTGACTCACATTTTCATGGGGATAACCGCACAAGGACAACCAACAGTCAAGATACTGGCCTTTGCGGATGACTGCATAGCAGGTATAGCAAACAATGAAGATGCCCGACAGCTGGAACGCACTCTAGAGGAATATTCCAAGGTGAGCAATGCATCGCTCAACAAAAGGAAGACAGAAATCATCCTCTTAGGAAAATACACAAACAACTGGGCCACAACATTAGAACCTCATACCAACACACGAAGAAAAAACCCAATCATTTTACCCTTTGCAACACCTCCCACCACCACTCCTGTCTGACACCTTAAATTTGGCTAGAATCAGGGGGATATGCTAATGAGACAATGGAAAGTAACCTGTTACAACAGGTATCCAAAGATGTCGCCTCCCTCAAGGGAAGAACCCCAAGATTATCAGGGCGAGTTACAGTTGCTAACTCGCTCATCCTCCCAAAACTATGGTACCTGGCCCATGCAATCGCCTTCTCACCTACCTTTATAACTTTAATCCGCGCGCTTATCCAGGGCTGCTGTGGCCCAGCTCTCACCCTCCTATACGGATGGAAACACTATTTGGCTCACACTCAAGCAGAGGCATGGGACTAATAGATCTTGAGAGCCACGCCAATCACATCCTAGGTACCTGGATAAAGGAAGTTCTTGCTCCAGACCTCCTGCAACAACATTGGTCCAGAGCAGCAAAGACTAACTTTGCACAGGCGCTCAAATAAACTAACCCACATAATCCACCCAGACTACTTTCATACCTTGCCAAGCACCCTACTGCAACGAGTCCACATGGAACCTTCCTCATTTCAAACATATCCTCCAAACTATCCGCCATATAAAATGGACCATAGAGAAGATGGGTACTATACAGAGTAGGGGACGACCCAGCCCTCAATTAAATTAATAAACCCAGAAAACCACCCCCAGAGAGATATGCTCGCAACAACCCCAAACATAGCTAGGATAGAATACCTATATATGCTGGACATTCCCTATGATTTAACCACACAGAAGCCAGTGTGGAAAATGACTCACCACCCACTCCTACAGCCAAGGATAAGAGCAAACGCCTGGTGCTGTCTGAGAAGAACCTATAGGATGGCGGACCTCTCAACTCCCTCCATGAAACATGTGCAGTATGTGGAGGGGAGGGATCCCTACATCACCGCCTAGAAACATGCCCCCAACCAAAGCTATATGGCAGGAAGTCGCACGTCTGCTTAAGATCCAAAACAAACAGGAATTCTCAATATCAAAGAGCATCTTTGTGCTCCATATCGAGTCACTAATCCCATCTACCCTCCGCTCCCTATTATACCCATTGCAATGTGGACAATCCACACAATTGCATTAGATGCGTTCAAGGGCACGGTCCCAACCATTCATGGGGTTATTAACAGATTCCATGTCCACTTACTGGAGCACTTCCAAGCCTGGCTCTATGGATATATGAGACCAAGGCAAAAAGCGCTCATAGAATCATGGTTCCCACTCTGGTTTCTCCAAACAGACCATTTCCTTCACACCTGCTCCATAGCAGGGGAAACCCCCTTGGAGTAGCGCACCAACCCCCCATACCTGGCAGTCCCGCTGGCAACAGGGGTAACTTGAGTACCCTGGGGTGCCCAATTTTTATATTTGTCAGTTATTTCCTTAGTTTTACGTATATTTGGTAATTTCCATCCCCTGGTCAGCTTACCTCAGTTAAAAAAAATGGTGATAGGGATTTACCTCATGATAGATTTTAAATAAGAATATCTAAGCTAGTGAGCTGAAATCTTTTAACCAAATCTTTACATAAAGATATTGAATAAATCAGACTAAAACTTAAAAAAGTTTAGTTATTGTTTAAGGTACATATCATATGGTAATACATAAAAAAGTGATTTAAGGATAATACTCAATAGTTTAATGGTAAAGATGTAAGGTATGTATTGCAAAGTTTATATACATATAACCCTTACTATAAGTCAACATTTATTTAATGATTATAAATGGTAAAAGAGCAGTTTACTATAATTTAAAATTAAGATTAAAAATCTAAATGTATTTCTAGAAACAATGAAAAACTCTTTTTTAACTATCTAATTTTTTAAATTTAAATTTATTGTGGGGAAGGCCAACCATGGGATGGACACTTCCAAATATGACTCAGATGAGACAAAACTTAGTACCAGGTGAGGCACCCCAGAGAAGCGATGCTATCTCTTGTTGCCAGCGGGAACGCCACTTATGTGAAGGGGAGGGAACGTGTGTAGGGGGCGTAGCCACTATTGAGCACGTGTGGAGGAAGGGGTCTGATTTGATGAACCAGACTGGGAACCAGGAGGAGACCAGCTGCCGGCGACGTGGTGGGAGGAATCCAAACATCCACGCTTGAAAGTGATCCACCAAATGAGACCGGAATCTGTGGACAGCTTCAGGGAGGGTGGGGATGGATCCGGCGATGGCATCCAAGACAATCATGTGGATAGTCCACATGGCGATTGCAACCACCAGAGCACGAAGGGAGGGTGGGAGGGGGGAGGCCATTGATGAAGCAAACATATCTCTTGACAGACTGAAGGGATGTGTTTGATCCTGGCCTAGCAGACGTTGGACTTCGCGCCATATTACTTTAGAGGTGGGGCACTTCTCCAGGCGGTGAAACAGCGTTCCATACTGGCCACACACGAAACAGGATGAGTGTAAAGCATTAGAGCGCTCAGCTGTACGATACACCCGCCTCAGGCAGCGCCACACATGGGAGCGGACTTGAGGCTGCAACAGAGGATGGTGTGCTTATTTCCAGATAGTCTTTTGGGTCTCAGTGGAATAAGGGATGTCCATCATGTCCAGGTAGTCCACCCTGGATAGGACTTGGGGTCGAATGGGGATCACGCCATCATGGATGGGTAGCCCTGTACCTCTTGTGTGAACTGAGGAGAGGGGCGGCCTCTTCAGGTTATATGTCCACTAATACGAATTCTCCACTCTGCGCTTCGCATGGAGAGTAGGATTCGTTTGTAGTGGGTTTTGGTCCCGTGAGGACCTGTGGCTGATGTGTGTGATGGCGAGGTATTTCATCAGGGAGTGGGGGTTTAATGGATTGTTGAGGCCCAAGGCTTGTGAGAAGTTGGAGCAGGCCGCACGGGACCAGTGTTGGGATGGGAGTGTAGGAGCAGTGACGGCCGCAATCCAGGTGCCTAGGATCTTGGCGGCATGGGCTTTGAAGTCAAGTAGGCCCATGCCACCATGATGATGAGGGCCAAACATGACCTCTAGCCTTACTGGTGGAGGGCGGCCTGACCAAAGCCAACCTTGTAGCAAAGCATACAGGGATTTGAAGAAGCTTGGGAAGAAGGATGGCGTGGGCTCCAAACCAGACTTTGGATAGGAGCATAGAGTTGGCAAGAACAACCCTGCCAGTGAGGGTAGTAGGGTGGGCTCTGAGAGAGGCGATTCGCTTCGTCACATTGTCCAGTATATGGCCCTCCATTACTGCTGACGCGTATCCTCCTGCCTCCAACCACACGCCCAGATGGCGTACCGGTCCTATGGTAGGTCGCGGCACAAAGGGGAGCACCAGGGAGCGGGTTTGTTTTGAGTTAGTAAGGCGTGGACTTGGGCGAGCAGCTGGGCTGGGTTGGGAACTACTTGCTGGGGCCCAGCAGTTCTGAAACCGACCAAGGAGGATGATTTCGGTTTGGAGGCGTTCAGTGCCGCATTGCTTACCCAGTAATATTCCTGGATGAGGGCTTCAAGCGCACGTGCATCTTTGTTATTAGACACCCCCACCACGCAATCATCTGCAAATGCCATCATCTTGACTGGGGTTTGGCCTGGCACATGGACCCCAGTGAGTTGGGCATTCACATTTCGCAGTAGTGGGTCAAGGCTGAAGTTGTATAAGAGTGGGCTCAGGGGGTCCCCTTGTCGCGAGGCCCCTTTGAGGATGGACTACTTCCATTAGGAAACCTGGCCGCGCACAGCCATTGTTGCAGATTCCATGAGCAGCATCACCCAGTTAATGAAGCGGGGAGGTAGGCGGAATTGTTGGAGGCAAGCCTAAGGTATTCCCAGTTTACTCTATCATAGGCCTTTTGTTGGTCCAAGAATACAAGTGCCCCAGAGGCTGTGGACTGACACACATTAGCCACAGAGTGCACGTTATCCCAAATTGACCTTCTGGGGATGAAACTGAATTGTTCTGGAGAGATGGTGGCAGATGCTACAGTCCCTAAATGGTTAGCCATGATTTTTATTAAAATTTTGGTGTCTGTGTTTGTTAGAGAAATGAGGCGCCAGTTGGCTAAGTCTAGATTATCCCCTTTCTTGAAGAGTGTGACTGTAAAAGCCTCATGTCCTCCTGGTAGGAGGTGCGCGTTTCCAACAGGCTTTGGTTGAGTGAGGCTAGCAGCAATGGGGATATATATTTAAAATATTTTTTGTAGAACTCATATGGAATGCCATCTGGGCCTGGGCATTTTTGGTTTGGCGCACCGCGAATGGTAGTCCATAATTTTTTTGGAGTAATTAAATTCATTATTTCCGGGTATTGGAAAATAGTGCAGATATGAGCTCTGTCAAGAAATTCCGCCATTTTGGCCAGCTGAATTGGTTCGGCTTGGTATAACTCAGAGTAATATCTTTGCATTTTGATTGCTACTTTGGCCAGTGTGTCCACGATAGAATTATCCAATCTTCGCACCTGTGTACAGGCCACGCTCTGGCGTGGTGCAAAATTTTTTTTGAAGAAGTATGCGGTGTACTTGTCGCCTTTAGTGATGCGTGTGGCCCTGTATTGGACACAAACCTGATGTTTGTGTTGCCTTTCAAGTGCGTTGAGGTAGGCTGCTGCCTCCGCCCACTTCTGGCCCCATGCAGGGCTATATCCTGAGGCTGGAATGTTGGTTTCCAAGTGGGCCAATTCCACCAGCACACGCGATATAACCGCCGATGTGGCTCGTGAGCATCTGGATGAGAGATGGCAATAGTGGCGGATGGTGTCTTTTTTGAAAGTTGCCCATGTGGAAATGGGGTCCGCGCAAAATGGTGCAACAAACGATTTTGCCAAAGTTGCCTCTTCCACCCACGTGGAAAATCCTGGTGATGCAAGCTCTGGGGGCATATTTTGCACCAATGTGGGGCCTTTGCAACTGTGACGGGTAAGTGTTATGTTATCAAGACTAGTTGGTGGTCAGAGAATTCCATTTTTGTTGTTTTGAAGTGGGAGATGTGGGGTTGGAATTTCGCCAGTGCTAGAATAAGGTCAATGCGGGTCATGGACCTTAATTGGCCATTGTGGATGTGGGGACGCGTCATGTTTTTGAACAGTGGGGCATGTCACGGCAGCGTATCCATTAACCCAAGGGTGGCTTTTAGAACGCGTAGTTCTATGTGACCCTGTGGGGTGGGGTGAGGAGGCCACCGTCCAAGTGAGGTTAGCCAACAGTTCATGTCGCCAATTAGGAAGAATTGGGGGGTAGCGGGAGGGATTTGACCAATGAGAAAAATTCCTGACGCTCTTGTGCACTAAGTTTGGGGCGTAAATGTTGACAATTGTGTGTGCAACATCGGCCCATGAGAAGGTGACAACGAGCACTCGGTTATTTAGGAATGTTTCTGAAGATGTAAATTTGAAAAAATTGTTTTCTGAATTAGCACCCCACAGTGCTTTGACCAAAAAGGATAGGGATGGTAAGAGCATTGTTTTCCAAGCATCCTTGAACCTCGTGGACAGTGGGTTTCCTGGATAGCCAGATATCCACAGGTAAATTATTTTGTAAAAACTCAGTTTATAGCCCAGGACGGGAGGCCTTGAGTCCAGCGATATTCAGCATCCCTAGAGTGAAGGTTACACCCATCGCACCTTAGGTGCAAGGGTGGGCCCCTGGCCTGGCAGCCTCTTCAGGTCCCCACGGGCTTTCACAGCAGCGTGGGTATTAGCAGCAACACTATCAGGGTTTTATTAATTTGCAGAAAGAGTCGCGTTGGCTTTGGCCTTAGCTTTTTGTTTTCCCGATGTCAGACGAATTTTGCGGTGCGGATAAGTTCAGTGCAGTCGAGGTCGGGCAAAAAAAAATTTTTCAGTTGGGATAGGTCCCAAGTTGGTTTCAACTGGGGCTTTGGGTACAGCGATTGGGTGAGATTGAATCTCCCCATCGATCCTCGGATTGGAGTGGCCCAATCAGCTTGGGCCTCCCAATCTGATTGGGTGTTGGATCCTGAGTTGCTCCCACTGCGAAGGTCTCCATGTCCTC